>PVJI01011653.1:0-55095 GCA_004026765.1 Micronycteris hirsuta | reverse complement strand
TGTCTTTTTTAGTTAGTATTTTCATTTCCTTCGGATAAGTACCCAGAGGAGGAATCACTGGAGAATGGAATCTGATAAACCCTGGAAAAGGCAGGACACAGAAAGGACTAAAGCAGCTCATGGTGAGCACCAGAGTCACCACTTGTTTCCACATGTTCTCTAACCACACAACAAAAGTAGCCTCAAGTTACTCTCCGTCTCATTACCGGCTTAGTTCTTTATTAGCACTTAGAGCATTCTGAAATTATTTTGCTTATTCAAGTATTTACAAGTTAATGGTCTGCTTCCCACAACTAGAATGTAAATTCTCAAAGGGAAGGAATCTAACTGATCTTATCCATCAATCATCCCACAGCACCTAGAGCATTTCCCAGAGAGCTGACATCCTTATTAAATGTGTGGGATAAATACTGGAATTTTAAACATATCTTTGCTAAGCCTCTGATCCATAGTACTTATATGATCTAGTTTCTTTAGAGGTACATTATCGTGATGGGTACAAGAGAGGAGAGATGGTCAACACAGAGAAGGTCCCTCAATTAAGCAGAATGAACATGTTGGAGAGGCCTTCAGGACTAGGTAACTAGAGTATGAGTATCAGGTTTACAGATAATTTTTCTTTAAAAGATGAGGGCAAATATGAGACAAAATAATAAGTGGATGGGATACATTCTCTAGTCCATTTTATCAACAAACATTTATTGAGCCAGAAGTGCTAATTTTTTTTTTTTGAGAAATCTTGCAATTAAGGATCTATAAAGAAAATGAAAGTGTTTGCAGGAGCTGGGGTCCAATCTTTATTTAAATGGAATGGGAAAGCCTGAGCATGATTTCTTGTCCAAAACAAAGTAACCATGAAAGTCAGGTACTCAAGATATTTTAGACTTGAGATACAGAAGACTGAAGGGGAGGTGAGCAGGAACTGGATTTAGAGGACAGTTAGTATTGCAAAGATGTTAGGGACACTTCTTCCTTGGGGCCCAGAGAAAAGAACACAAGGATGGAATTATATTCTAGATCTAAAGGTGAAAATATTTAAAGGTGAGAAATGTCTGACAATGTGACTTTTGCATTCTCTAGAATGAGAAAGTGTGGTCACCAAAGGTGAGAGGCGTCTCAACTAATAGCGTGTGGTATTATCTTTCCTACCATCCTGGGTGTCTGTGCTTCAGGATAGTGGGTTCAAAATGTTACTGGAGCCCTGGCTGGTGTAGCTCATTGGATTGAGCATGGGCTGCGAACAAAAGGGTCGCTGGTTCGATTCCCAGTCGGGCACAAGCCTAGGGTGCAGGCCAGGTCCCCAGTGGGGGGCACGTCAGAGGTAACCACACATTGATGTTTCCCTCCCTCTCTATCTCTCTCTCTCTCTCCCCCTCTCTCTAAAAATAAATAAATAAAATCTAAAAAAAAAAAAATGTTACTGGACAAGAATCAGCCGAGATGTTCTGCCTCAGGCCTGTCTGTAGTGAGTGTGTGGGTGATTGACTTCGTGTAGAAAAGATTTCACAACAAAAGTCCAGTGATTTTGATAGTATTTTTTTTATTAAGGGTGTGGACAGTTAAACAAAGGAAGGACTTAGGGAAGAAGAAGTAACAGGAGAGAGCCTGTGTGGTGCCCTGCTTTGATCCCCTAAAAACGTTATAGGAAAGGAGCGAGCCAAGGCAGGGCTGCTGTTAGCTCACCGGGAAGTGAAGGTCACAAAGACAGAGGTGAGCCAAGGCCAGCTGCTTTCAACTCACTGGGAGGTCAGAGAATAAGGGGCTTTGGAGACAGGGTGAGGGGTAAACCTGGGTCAAACTGCTGTTGCCCACTGCTTTCTGGCTTCAAGTGTCCTTCAGACCTTTAGAGTTTAGACAGAAGTAAAAAGGTTCATGCCTGGAAAGGGGCATGGGTGTGCTCTAGAGTGAGCCCACCTTTAGTCTTTGTCCTAAAGGCTTTTTATCTTTTTTCTGTGGGTGAGAATCTTAGGGGAGGGTTTCAGCAGAATATTCGACAGTTTTCTATGTGCATTTTTAATATGCTGATGCATCAAAATGAGAGCATAAGGTTTGGAAATATTCTTTGGTCTGTTACAGTATTTTACTTTTATCTTGGGTCTGTCTGGCTTTCAATGGGGTTTTTGTTCTTTATTCCCCTGATTTCATCTGTCCTTGGGATTAGCTGACATAAATGACATTTATTGGGTCTCTGTACTTTATTTTCCAGACCAGGGGGATTTAAGCTATGCATTCTTTGGTTAGGGAAAAGAGGTATAAACCATTTGCTCTTGAATGACCTTGGTTAGGGGAGATAAGGTCTTATGATTCACCAGCTTGCTGTAAGTTGCTCAGACTGTTTGGCCTGTTTAATTTTCTTATGTCAGTTTCCCTATTCTACTTGCCCTAGAATCTTCCTAGCTTCTTACTATCCTATCACAGAAGGAGCCTCTCAGAACTTTTCTTTTTTATTTCTCTAACCACATTGTTGGGCAAGTGCTTGCAATTAGGAGAAGATCAATACGTGTAAGTAAATTAGACTTAAAATTATGAAGGTGTGATATCTGATTGTGAGGAGTGAAGGAGAGAGAAGAGTCAAAGATGGCTCTGTTTGGGCCCGAGACACTGGGAAGATGGGAATAGGATGAGTGTATTCAGGCAAGAGAAAGAAGAGGTTTGGAAGGAAGGTAATGGGTGCAATTTGGATGCACTTATTTAGATCCCACCTCAGGTTCCCCTGCTGGTGAGCACCACATCTCTGTCCCAGGCTGGTCCTGAAGGGGTTTCATTCTCTTGGGCCTCCAGGGATTCCAATTTCTTCTTCACTCTCCTCAGTTATCCATGAACACCCTCCAAGCACTCAGATGTTTTGATCCAAGGTCCAATTCAGTTCCTTTCTGTCCTCAGAATAATGCCTCATGCTTCAACTCTAGCTCAGGAATTTACTCCTAATCACTAGACGCACAAGGACAAAAATGTGAAAAACAACTTGGGAGAGGAAATTATTCTACTGCTCTGTGGCTAAAGAATACTTCAGGTAAAGTCCTAGAGACTCACTAGTTTGAAAGCAAGTTAGAATATATTATTTCACTGGTCTCTGGAATGTCATGTCTAAGTGTGAGCATATAGTCCCATATAAATGGGCCCTGTGTTCTCCCACTGAGAGGTCTTAGACAAGATGGTTTCGTGTCACTTCCTCTATCCTGGCTAAAAATTTTAGATTTTTTATTATTTTGTATCAACATTGTTGAGAAATAACTTATGCACAGTCAAATGCATCCATCTAAGGTATACATTTTGATGAATTTGACTAATTGAAACCACCAAAATCTTGTAACCATTCCCCAAATCAAGATACAAAACATTTTCATCATCCCCAAAAATTGCTAGCATTCTTTTGCCATCTATCCCTTCCTCTCCTCCATCATCACCAGGCAACTACTGGTATGCTTTTTGTTACAATAAATTAGTTTGTATTTCATAAAAATGGAATAATACAGTTATGTATTATTTTATTGATGGCTGATTTCACTCAACACAATAATTTTTTTTTAAGATTTTGTTTATTTATGTTTAGGGAGAGGGGATGGGAGGGAGAAAGAAGGGAAAGAAACATTGATGTGGGAGAGATACATCGATTGATAACCTCTCTCATGCCTCCAGCTGGGGACCTGGCCAGCAACCCAGGCATGTGCCCTCACTGGGAATTGAACCAGCAACCTTTTGGTTCACAGGTCAGCAGTCAGTCCACTGAGCTACACCAGTCAGGGCTCACTCAGCATAATAATTTTTAAATTCAACTATGGTGTTGCATGTGTCAGCAATAATCCATTTTTATTCTCAAATATTATTTCATTGTATACTGTATTTTATTTATTTCTATACCTAGTGATAGTCATTAAGGAATACCCATTTTGGACTATTATTTAAAAAAAAAAAAGCTGCTGTAAATATCTACACTTAAATCTTTGTTTGGACATATATTTGTATTTTTATTGGATAGATACCTAGAAGTAATATATCTGAGGTTTATGGCAGGTGCATATTTAACTTTTAAGGAAATGTCAAAAAACTTTCTAAAATGGTTACAACAAATGGCTCTACTGTTACAGAAAAATAAGCGACCAGACACCAAGAGATACCGGAACGCGATTTATTTACATGTATGGGCCCAGAGGAGATGGCCTCCAAATTCTGGGCGCCGAGGTTGGGTTGGGGTCTGCTTTTATAGCCTTGTCTCTTCCTAGTCTAGTGGCAGAAGCAGGTTACCATAGAAGCAAAAGCGGATATTAGGTCTCTAGCTACCTTATTTGGGAGACAAAGAACTGGGTACTTGGCCTTAATGCTAACGAGGAAGTCAAGCTTGGCAACTTTTCTTGGTCATTGTTAGTCGCTAAGCAGGTTATGGGTGGCTAGGCCTGCAGCTTGGCAGGAAAGTCTGTACCTGACATTCTGTAACTGGGCTGGTAACTGACATTTTAGACAAAGAATAAAGTACAGGGGGCTTGGGTTCGCCCCACCCCACCCCCTTTTGAAGGCGGGAGGTGTTCCTGCGGTTCAGTAGTACGGAGGTTGCCTGTAACACTACATCCTCCCTGATATTTGATATTGTCAGTCTTTTAATGAAAGCCATTCTAATGAGTGTGCAGTGTTATCTATTTGCAGTTTTAGTTTGTGTTTCCCTTGTGACTATGTTGAACACCTTCTCATGCGCTTGTTGACCATTTAATATCTTCTTTTATGAGTAGTCAGTTCAAACTTTTTTTCTATTTCTTATTGCATTAGATTAGAGCTAAAGGAGTGTCCTTTGCCAGGTATAAGCACTATGAATAATTTATTTCATTCTTTAGTTTGGCTTTTAATGTTCTTTTTTAAAATTATATTTAATTGATTATGCTATTACAGTTGTCCTGATTTTCCCCACTTTGTCCCCTCCACCCAGTGCATCCTACTCTCTCAGGCAATCCCCCCACCGTTGTTCATGTCCATGGGTCATGTGGGTATAAGTTCTTTGACAGTTCCGTTTCCTACACTGTGCTTTACATCCCCAAGGCTATTCTTATCTCCATTTCATTTAGCTCTTTTTCTGGAGTTTTGATCTGTCCTTTGTATTCTCATTTTGCCAGCCTCCCCGTGTTTGTTTCTATGTATTAGGTAGAGCTGCTTTGACTCTGGGTCTTGGTAGCATGGCCTAATGTAGTGGGTGTCCTGTAGGGTCCAGTGGCACAGCCACCCCTATCACTCAAGCTGGGTACTCGAGGTGCTCCCTTCATGTGGACTGAGTACACCCTCCTCTTGTAGTTGAGTTTTGCTTGCTGTTGGCAGGTCAATGGGAGGGCTTTACTGATGTCAGTCAGCTGCAAGGACTGGCTGTGACCACAGACCACCAACCTCCGCCCTCCTGGAGGATCAGCTGTGCTGGGGTAGGGTGGTGGTGCTCTGACATGGTCTTTAGCTATCCACTGGGCACTGGCCCTGGGGTTTCCCAAGTGATGCAGGCCAACGTCAGCCCCAACCTCTGTTTTTCCCGGGGCACCCTACATGGGGCACCCTGCATGCGCTGTAAAGCAATCTGAGAAGACAACTGCTTGTGCTGGGCTTGGAGATTCCCAGGTGAAGCCAAGCTGTGAATCTAATCTGGCTGTCTCTAGGGCTCCCTGAAGCCAGCTATTGCTTGTTTGATAGGATTTAGGAAGTTGTGAAGTGTGAGCCAAGACAAGCCATTCTTATGGAAAAGCAGCTTGGGTGGGCCCATAAGTTGGGTGGAGCAGAGCCTGTGGGGATCTCCACTGGTGATAGTGTATGAGGTTGATAGAGTCTCAGATATGGGACCAGCTTACCACTTCTGTGAGGAGAGGATTCAGCAACGGGACAATGGCCTCTGCTCACCTTGATGCCAGACACTTCTGTTTCCCCCTTATACCACTGGTGCCCTTCAAGCTGTTAGCCTGGGGCTGGAGCCCAGAGGGAGTGAGCCTGAGAAGAAAAGTCTATGTGTGTGTTCTTTCAGAGGAACTGCTTGGGGCTCAAGCAGTTTTTCCCACCTACTGAATCTTTGCTTTTTTTTTTTTTTTTTTTTTGTAGCCAGAAGTTGCAGGAACTTATCTTCCTGGCACTGGAATCCTGGGCTGGGGGGCCTTGTGTGAGTCTGGGATCCCTTGCTCCTGAGATTTTTATCCCTCCTGAATTTTTATCTGCGTGGGTGTTGGACCAGCCTGTTCCATGTCTGTACCTCTCCGACAAGTCTGGATGGATGTGGGTTTTTTAAAATTTTGTAGTTATCATACGTCCATTCAGCTTGAATTCTGAATTCCTGAGTGATATTCCTGCGTGATGGTTCTATATTTTAGTTGTAACTTTGATGTGGTTGTGCGAATAGGCGAGCCATGTCTGTCTTTGCCACCATCTTGACCAAGAGACCTGGCTTTCAATTTTAATGGTATTTTCCAAAGAGCAGAAAATTTTCATTTTGATTAAGTCTGATTGATCAAATATTTTTGTATGGTTTATAATTTTAGTGTCCTAAGGAAGCTTTACCTACCACAAGGCCATGGACATTTTTCACTATATTTTCTTCTAGAAGTTTTGTAGCTTATTTTTATATTTAAGCCTGTGGCCTATTTCGAGTTACTTTCTGTGCAGTATGACATACAATGTTTGTTATTTTCCACCTGGATATCTTGTCCCAGCACCATTTGTGGAAAAGAATTTCTTTTCCCATTTGAAAATCAATTTACCATATACATATGAATCTATTTCTGTGATTTTGTAGTAAATGTTGAAATCAGACAATGTAATGAACTTTTTCTTTTTTTTTTACAAGCACACCTGGCCACATATACATATATCCAATTTCTTTAGACAGCACAAAAATGTCAAAAGCAAAATTCCTAACTAACTATCTCAAAAGAAATCATATTGAATTATGATCTTCAAAGTTTCTTGTCAATATCAGTAAAGTGGAATTAACACTTTTCTTGTTAAACAAGCTAAAGATCAATATGGGTTAGAAAAATGAACGATTCTCTAGGCTTTTATAACATCTACCTTATGAAGTATATCCCTTTTCCAGGTGAATTTCTGCTGACCAGTGCCAAGAGGCCTCTTCTCCCCTTTGTTCCTCTTCACTCACACACCCCTGGGAGCTGAGGTAGTGTTACAGTCAGGAAACTTGGAGTTAGGGGTTGTCAGAGATCACTGAACAAATTCTTATCTCATGCAATACTGGCACATGGGTGTTCATGCTCTTTTTAATATATTTCTTCAATAACAGGAAATTAAAGAAAGAATCTGTGCTCCTTTTCAGAGAGGGTAAGTCACTTAATAACAAGCCTGTGCCTAACTACCCTTCTCTGAAAAATTACCATTTCCCGGGGGCCTAAACCTTATCCCAGTGGCCTTAAGTCTTTCTCTACTCTCAGAAAACTGTGTCTTCAAGTCTATAGCAGACTGTCCAAGCCCAGGCTTCTCAGACAACTCAAGAAGTAAGATACAGCTCTAGCCAGGTGGCTCAGTTGGTTTGAGCATTATCCCAAGCACTGAAACATTGCAGGTTCAGTCACTGGTCAGGATACATACCTGGGTTGCAGGTTCAATCCCTAGTTGGGGCATAGATGTGCCTCTCTTACATAAATGTTTCTATCTCTCTTTCTCTGTCTCCCTTCCTTGTTCTCTAAAATTAATAAACAAATCCTCAGTGAGGATTTGAAAAATGAGAGAAAGAAGATACGCGTTCTTATATGACTTCTCCATATAATGTCTGATGTGGCCTGCTTTTTGTTTGTGTGATTACAAAAGATTTGAACCCCAAAATTACAATACATGTGCCTGCAACACTAGTAAATTAGAGAGGACACAGATTAACTTGATTGTCATGTAAATTAAACAAAGACCACTTTGGTACTCTTTCCTGGTCTTTTTGATCCCTCCCCCTCTGCCAATGACATTACAAGCCATAAAAAATATCATCCCAATCACAGTAGAGATTACTAGGATTGACAGTTCAATAAAGTCACAAAAATTGAATGATCATGCAAGCATGCCCAGATGGAGTATTAGAACAATGCTTATATTTCAGAACAATCTCTCATTACTATGTATACTTATCATTAATCCTCTCTACTTGCCAGCAGTTTACAGTGGTCACTAATCAGACTTCTAACATCACATGTTAAATTTTGCCACTTGTTTAGCTATCTTTATGTAGAATCACACTGCATGCATTCTTTGTATTTGGCTTCTTTCTCACAACTTAATATTGTGAGTTTTTGCTGTATTAACTGTGATATTTGTTGTCATTATCTTTTAACATTCCATTGTTTTAATACAGCACAGTTTACAATATGTACCCATGTGGCTGTGAATGGAAAGAGGAGTTGTGTACAGTTTGTGACCTTTATAAGCAGAGCCTCTATGCATACTCTAACTGATATGTCTTGATGCACATGTGCAGACAGTTCTACTGGCATATATGTAGGAGTGAAAATATTGGCTTATTTCTTTCATTTTATGTGATATCTATGATTTCATGTTTAGAATTCTCTCTCTTACTTTTGTCATACTGATTGATATTACTTTATTTCATTTTTTTATTGCATTAGCTAAGATACAATCACCCTTTTATGACAAAACTAATCTCCATTTTTATTCAAAAACAATTTTTATCAGTTATGCACATATTCACTCTCACCTTACACATACACAGAACTCTTGCACATACCACCATTTTCTATATTAAACCTATCAGAATTTTAATTACAGATTGGTCTTATGCTTTATACAACAGTTATTTACATCACTGGTTTTATTGGTTTCTCTACTAATTTGGTTGACATATAATCTTATATTTCAAAGCGTAGTCCTTAAGAATATTAAAAATAGTCCTGGCTGGTGTGGCTCAGTGGATTGAGTGAAGGCCTGCAAACCAAAGAGTCCCTGATTCAATTCGCCAGTAGGGACACATGCCTGGGTTACAGGCCAGTTTCCCCAGTAGGGGATTGTGTGAGAGGCACCCACTCATTGATGTATCTCTCCCTTTTTTTCTTCCTCCCTTTCCCTCACTCTAAAAATAAATAAAATCATTTTTAGAGTATTAAAAATAGAGCTGTAATATCATGTAGTATCGCATGCTGTTGCTGCAAACTCTGATATCAGTCTGCTTCTCACTTAGTGATTTTCAACCAGTGTGCTGTAAGAACTTTTAAAACCTGCAATAGTCAGGGACCCTGACTATTTAGTCAGGGACGCTGGTCTCTTTTTCCTTAGACTATAAAATTTTATAAAATGACAACAGCCATCACAACAATAGCCATCCACTGTGAACGAATCAAAATTAAGCTTTTTTTGGTAAGATCAACCAAAAATATAATAGATTTTTTTAGTGTGTTGCAGAATTTTAGTGATTAGTTTATGTGTTCCATGAAGTGAAAAAGGTTGAAAGTTGCTATTTTAACTTATCTATAAATAACATGATTTGCTCATTTGGTTATTATCTCTTTTTGTTTGTTTTAATTAAACTATAATTGGCATATTTATTCATTTTTTCATCTTTAAACTCTTTACTCTTTATTTAAGAGAATGAGAATATTTACAGGGTATATCTAAATAGAGTCATCATTATGATCATTATTATTATTATAAATTCTGTTCAACATTGATATATATTTTCATTACAAAGAATCAGGTCATTGCAGGTCTGAGAAATGTTCCACTATTTATTTGATAATTTTTTTCCAATATTCTTTCTGATCTCTCCCTATGGAAACTGTATTAGAGTCAGTTAGATTTTGGTAATGATTTTGAATTTAGCCTACATGTTTCTTTAAAGAGTTTTATAGCTCTTACAGACTTTTTAGTTTCTTTACACTTTGAAGCTGCAATCTGATAAATCCTCGATTGAATGTCCTAGCATAGTAGCTGAACCTTCACGGGTATTCATTCAAATATTCAGCCAGAAAAAAAGTTCAATTGGAACTTAGGAAGTAAAACACCTCAAGTGATTTATTTTCATTTAAATTTCAGGTGTACAGTTTATAATACAACATCTGTATACTCCATTGTGTGCTCAGTACCCAAAGCCTAGTCTCCTTCTGTCACCGTATATGTGTGACCCCCTTTACCCTTTCATCCTCCACCCACCCCCTTCCTCTCTGGCAACCACAATTCTATTGTCTTTATGAGTTTTGGGGGGGTTATATTTGGGGTTTTTTTTTGTTCATTTGATGCTTTTATATCCCACATACGAGTGAAATTATATAGCTCTTTAACTTTTCCTTCTGACTTATTTCACTTAGCTTAGTATTGTACTTTCAAGTTCCACCCATATTATTGTAAATTGTTTCTTCTTTTTTATAGCTGAGTAGTATTCCATTGTATGTATGTACCACATATCTTCTTTATTCAATCATCCATTAAAGAATAGTTATATTGTTTCCATGTATTGGCTATTGTGCATAGGAACACATATATCTTTACAAAGGTTTTCAAATTTTTCAAGTAGATACCCAGAAGAGGGATTGCTAAGTCATTGTAGTTTTTCATAGTGACTGACGAATTTACATTCCCACCAGCAGTGTTCAAGAGTTCCCTTTTCTGCATATTCTCTCCAACACTTATTTCTTTAAAAAAAAAAGATTATATTTATTTATTTTAGACAGGAATGGAGGAAGAAAGAGAGAGAGAGAGAAACATCAATGGGTGGTTGCCTCTTGCATGCCCCCTACTGGGGACCTGACCTGGCCTGCAACCCAGACATGTGCCCTGACTGGAAATCCAACCAGCAACCCTTTGGTTTGCAGGCTGGCACTCAATCCACTGAGTCACACCAGCCAGGGCATTATTTCTTGTCTTATTGATAATAGCCAGTCTAACAGGTGTGAGGTGGTACCTCATTGTGGTTTTAATTTGCATTTCCCTTATAACTAGTGAGATCGAGCATGTTTCATGTATCTGTTGGCCTTCTGTATATCCTCCTTGGAAATGGGTCTGTTCAGGTCCTCTGCCTATTTTTAAATCAGATTATTTGCTTTTATGTTGTTGGTTGCAGGTAATCTTTATATATTTTTCAGATTAGCTCTTCTCATAGGTATCATTTGTAATATCTTCTCCAGTTTAGTTGGTTGACTTTTTGTTTTGTTGATGGTTTCTTTTGATGTACAGAAACTTTTTAGATTGATGTAGTCCCATTCATTTATTTTTTTTTCTTTTACTTCCCTTAACTTTGAGGTCAAGTTCACAAAAATCCCTCTGAGACCAAGTCTATAATTTTAATGCCTATATTTTCTTCTATTTACTTTATTTCTTCAGGTTTTATATTCACATCTTTAATCCATTTTGAGTTATTGTTTGTGTATGGTATCAGATAATGGTCTGGTTTCATTCTTTTGCATGTGACTTTCCCGTTTTCCCAATGCCATTTATTAAAGAGACTTTCCTTTCTCCATTGTAAGTTTTTGGCTTCTTTGTCAAAAAGTAATTGCCAAAATGAATTAATATGATATACCACATGAGCAAAATAAAAGATAAAAATTATATGATCACATCAATAGACACAGAAAAGCATTTGACAAAAAAGAACATCTGCTTATGCTTTTTTTAAAAAAATTATTGTATTTTTCCATGACTATTTAACCCTCTTATACCTACCTCCCCACAATAATCTCCACACTGTTGCCCATGTCCATGCATACTTTTCTTTTTTTCTTAATCCATCTACCCCCTAACCTCCTCCTACCATAGCTGTCATCCTGCTCTCTATGAGTCTGTCTCTATTTTGCTTGTTAGTTCAGATTTTTCATTAGATTCTATATATGATTGAAATCATATGGTACTTGTCTTTCCCTGACTGGCATATTTCACTTAGTGTAATGTTCTCCAGGTCCATTTATGCTATCGCAAAGGGTAAAATTTTCTTCTTTCTTAGGGCTGAGTAATATTCCATTGTGTAAATGTCCCATAGTTATTTTCTGCATTTAACAAAATACAATATCCACTTATGATTAAAACACTCAAAAAGTAGTATAGAAGGAAAGTGCCTTATCATAATATAGACCATATATGACAAGCCCTCAGCTAATATCATACTCAAAGGAAAAAAATTGAAAGCTTTTCCCTTAAGATCAGGAGCAAGACATGAATGCACATTCTATCACAATCATTCAACATAGTAGCAGAAGTCCTACTCAAAGCAATAAAGCAAGAAAAAATTGAAAGTCATCCAAATTATGAATGGAAAAGTAAACCCATCACTATTTGTAGATTGCATGACTCTGTATATAGAAAACCCCAAACACTCCACCAAAACACTATTAGAAATAAGAAACACATACAGCAATGTTGTAGGAGGCAATTTTATTTTTTATTACTCCCACATGTTCTCCACCAAATGTGTCTCTTTAGAATAGTGTTTTTTCAAAATGTAATTCAGCACTTGACGGCATTATAAAATAAAAATTTTGGGTGTTTATAATAGTCCCTGAGCAATAAGCTAGACATCCCAGATCAGAATCTCTGTGAGTGGGGCTGGAAATCCACATTTGTAAATTGTTCTCCAGTATTAACTACACAAAATAAATATTGAGAACAATCTCTTTGAAATACTAATTCATACTTGTAACTCTAAATCGCTTAAAACCAAATTAGCTCAATCAGGCAGAGGAGTGAGGACGTACTTAACACCTCCACTAATTTGCTGCAATTTTGCTTTCTTTGAATAGATCACTGTCTGCTGTGAATCTATCTCCATAATCTGGCATTGAAATAGACTACAACTGAATGATAAGCTAAAAGTAAAAACCATTGTATAAATGATGCCAACATTCCAAAGTATGGACAAATAATCTACCACTAGCACACAAGTCATACTCTATAGGTAACAGTAAAGTTTGGAAAAAAAATACACTTTTTTTCTTCTCTTCTTCCTTCTTCCTACCTCCCATGTCTCTACTTCTTTGCTTACACAACCCCAGCACCTGCTCTGAGGCACACATAACTACAAAGAATGGCTTATTGTCTTTGAAAACTATCAGAACAAGTGTCTCATATAGAAATCTCAGATAAACATACTATTATATGTATTTTTCTTAGAGAATGAGTCAAAAAAAAGAGAAAATGTGATCTTGAACGAGGGTTAAATTCTGTGACTATTATGAGATTCTTGCTGGAACTGACAAAGTTGACTTTTTATTTTCATTGCACAGGACTTATTCCCAGACACCCTACCTGAGTTAGGAAGGAAAGATCCTTGTTTATTCCTTAACTGTAAAGGTAGCTTCCCCCAGAGGAAAACATTAGTGTGTTCTTAAACTACCTACAACTAGTAAAGGCTTTTGCATTATTCTTCAGCAAAGATCATCTTAGTAGACTCCATAACTACCATGGGCTAAGTCTTCAGCCAGGACTAAATATATGTATTGATTTTCATATTACAATTTCTCTAGTCAACATAAAATCTGCTGTATTTTGCCATGTATAATGCAAATGTTTTTGCCCAAATTTTTGAGGAGAAAAATAAGGATGCACGTTATACATGCATAATACTGATTCTATATCTATATAAATGTTTTTAATTTTCTTATTTATGCTTATACATTAAAAGTGTAACTCTAGAAAGCAACAGCAATATCTGTATGGAAAATTATACCCCAGAACACAATAATCAGTTTTGTTTCTCAATATAAATAAATAAATAATTGAATTAAAAAATTAAAACAAAAGATTTTTTTCCCTGAAAGTTTGGGTCAAAAAAGTGGACGCACATTATACACAGCAAAATAAAGTGATTATTTCCATTATGATTGGGGATCTAAAGTGGTGTCCATTAAGATAAAAATTGCTGCTCCCAAATCACTAGTGAATCATCTTTTTCCTTGTGGCATTTCAAAGATCTACGTGCTACATTCAGAGAAGGTCTCGAAAGATGTCTTCTGACCCATTCAACTGTTACACAGAGCCCAGCAGAGCTTATTCATGCAGAGTGCAGAGTGAGAAGGTCTGATAGTGTAATGGGACCCACACTGACTTCCCAGCTCCCAATGTCCAAACAATATTTGTCTACATCTGAACCAGACTGTCAGTGGAAATAATTATCATGAAGTCTACCTTTCTCTCTACCTTTCTCTCATGTCTTTGTCTATGTCTTTAAAGTGACACCTCTGAGAATTCTGGCTCAAAATGCTTAGTCCTAAATCTTAGAAGAAAAAAAAAAAACAGCTGCAGCTTCTGTTCTGTCTTTTATGTGTCCTTCCTAACCAAGTTGGTGGTCAATGGCTGTGAGAATTTAAAGTCTGGAGAGGCCTTCCATGGGTCTCAACTTCTCACATATACTAGAGGAGAGAGACTCCCTATTTTTAGACATAACAAAAAAAGCGGGGCTTGCTAAAACATTAGCAGAAAAGAGAAACAGCATCTCGCTTAACTTTCAATCTTTACCAAAATGATGAAAAGCAATCTCCATGGCTAATATATCTTATTAACTCATGGCAGAAGTACCAGGAGATGGAATGCTATCTCTGAAAGTTAACCTGCAGGATCAGGTTCCCTGACTGCAGCTGAGCTATGTAGTTTCAAGCTAAAGTCCAAAGGAAGCAGGCATTGCCTTAATTTAGGCCCTTCTCTACTGATCATTCCATTCATTCTCAATTCAAGGTTCCAAATCTTTATAATTTGACATTTGGTGATCCAAAATCTAGTATTTGTTCTCCCTTGAGAGGCTTGTCTGCCATTCCACTTTCAATCTTCATGGTCTCCTGGAGATTGCAGAGAGCTCCTCTCTCTTGGGAACTTCCATTTTTTCTACATTTCCACTCCCTGTGCTGCAGAATCCTCTGGTCCTCAGGCCTTATTCATCCTATTCAAGCAGCCTGTGTCTCTTTTCCTGATGTTTTCTTGGAAATACTTGCCAGATTCATGGTTACTTTGGTCTCAATGACAATCTTAACCAGAAATCATCTCAGCAAATTTACCTCTACTCCCTGAAAAGAAATGGAGGCACCAAATGAATTTCATATCTTCAATAGTCAAGCTACAATTCAGGTGAGTAAGCAGAGGCTAGAATAATTTTAAAGAACATGATAGAGAAGCCTAAATTGCCTTGAATTTACTGTTAGAAGAAATCTAGACCTTAAGAATGGTGCAGTGAGAGTTCAGAAAAAGTGAGGAACATGATATGAGAGGAATAAAGAGATTCTTATTATATAGTGGCAGAAAGCTTACCAAAATGATGTCCTGGAGTTATGTACAAAGCAAAACTTACAAGCTGGTAATATATGTATGGAGACTTCCAAGGAAAGTGTTAAAAGTGCCTCCTGATTTCTTCTTGGTGCTTATAATAAAATTTGAGAAAAAAGAGATAATTTGAAAACAGAATTGTTTAGAAGAGAAACCAAGGCCTCATAATTTTGAAATTTCTCAGCCTCTCTAAAAGAAAAACACACTAGGACTAAGAGATTCACTATGATACAATAAGCCTCTCCTGGGTATGACTATCCAATCTTTTGGTAATACCTCAGAAAGATCAAAAGGTAATTATTTTAATCCATTATGAGAATCTTTACCTTTTAATAGGAAAGTTTAATCCTTTTACATTAAGGCAATCACTGTAGAAAAAGGTCAATTTCTGCCATTTTGTTATTTTTATATGTCATTTTTTTCTTCCTCACTTCTTCCATTACTGCCTTCTTATTTTTATGAAATATCAATTTGATTCCTTTCTAATTTCTTTTTCTATATGTTTTAATTAATAACACATTAGCTTCCATCAGTATTCAAAAATTCTGATCCTATGTTGTTGTGTCAAAAGTTAAATTTTTATACATTGTCTGCCTATATAATATAGATTTATTATTATTGTTTTATGCAATTAACTTTTCAATCAAATTGGAAAGAAAAGGGAACCACAAACCAAAAATACAGTAACATTGCCTTATATTTTCCTAAATAGTTACTTTACCTGTGTTATTTCTTTAGATGACTTCAAGTTACTTTCTAGTGTCCTTTTGTTTCAACCAGAAGGACTCCCCCTTAGCACTTTCTGTAGGATATATCTATTAGTGATGAAGTCCCTCAGCCTTTGTTTTCCTGGGGAAGTCTTAATTTCTCCTTTGTTATTGAATGAGAGCTTTTCTAGATACAGGATAATTGGCTGACAGTCTTTTCTTTTATTTCTACTTTAAATATGTCATTCCACTGAATTTTGGTCTCTTCTGCTGAGAAATAAATCTACCTTTTCTTTTTTGAGGTTTCCTTGTACATGAAGTCACTTCACTTTTGCTGCTTTCCAAAGTCCCTCTTTGTCTCTCCTTGATTCAGAAGTTTTATTATAATGCATCGCAGTGTGAATCAGCTGTGTTTGTCCTTGCTGAAGTTCACTGAGCTTCTTGAATGTGTAGATCCATGTATTTTACCAAATTATGACTTTTTTGACAATTATTTCTTCAAAATTCTTCCCCACACCTTTCTCCCTCTCCTCTCGTCCCAGTCCTCCCATGATGTGTGTTTGAGGTTGATGGTGTCCCACAGGTCTCACAGACTCTCTTCATTTTTCTTCATTCTTTTGTCTTTCTGCTCCTCAGACTGAATCATTTCAATTGACCTACCATCAATTTTTATGATTTTTAATTCTGCCTGCTCAAATCTGATGTTTTGAACAACAACAACAACAACAACAAAAGGTTCTATAATAAACCAGAGACTGAAAGGAATCTCACCAGGTTATCTGATCATAAATATCTAACTGGGCAGGTCATGGTGGACAATCAAGCTGTAGGCCCCGGCCCTACAACCTCTTGTTTTTTAATCCTCAACCAAGGGTATTTTTTATTGATTCTCTTAGAGAAAGAGGGAGAGAGAGAGAAACATCGATGTGAGAAGAGCATCGATCAGTTGCCTCCCATCTGTGTCCTGACTGGAGATTGAACCCACTACCTAGGTATGTGTCCTGACTGTGAATCAAACCTGAGTTTATTTCTTTGTCTTGATTTTGCTCCAGCTAAAATTTTTAATTCTATGTTGAATAAGAATGGCTAGTCTCCTTCCTGATTTTTTTTGAAAAGCTGTTAATTTCCCACTATTGTGCATTTTAGCTGTGATTTTTTCATATGTCACCTTTATTATGTGGAGGTTTGTCCCTCCTATATAGTATTTGTTAAGAGTTTGTATTTTGAAAGAATAGTGTTGTTTGTTAAATGCTTCTTTTCCATCTATTCTTATGATCATGTGTTTTTTCTCTCATTCTACAAAGGTAATGTACTATACATTTTTTAAAAATCAGTTTTCATTTTCAGTTGACATACAATATTATAATAGTTTCAGGTATAACAATATACTGATAATATAGTTATATACCTTACCAAGTGTTCAAAGAGCATACTGCCTATGTTTTAGGAATTTTACATTTTCAGGTCTTGTATTCAAGTATTTCATCCTTTTTTTAAATTTTTACATATGGTCTTAGAAAGTGGCCAATTCCTTTTTTTACATGTATCTGTCAATTTTTGCCAACACCATTTATTGAAGAGATTGTTTTTACACTATGTTCTTGCATTTTTTTGTCATAGGCTAGTTGAATACAAGGGTAGGTTTATTTCTGGAGTATCTATTCTGTTCCACTGACCTATGTATGTTTTTATGCCAGTGCCATGCTGTTTTTTATTACTATAGCCTTATAGCATAGTTTGATATCAGGTAGCATGAGACTTCAAACTGTGTTCTTCTTTCTCAATATTGCTGCGGTTATTCAGGGGTTTGGTGTTTCCATATGAATTTCAGGATTATTTGTTCTAGGTCTGTGGAATATCACATTGGTATTTTGATTCAGAGTGCATTAAATCTGAAGATTGCTTTGGGTAGTATAGATATTTTATCAATGTTAATTCTTCTTATCCATGAACATGGTATGTGTGTCCACTTATTTGTATCTTCTTCAATTTATTGCTTCAGTGTCTTATAGTTTTCTGAGTACAAATCTTTTACCTTGGTTAAATTTATGCTTATGAATTTTATTATTTTTGATGCAATTGTAAATGGGATTGTTTTCTTAATTTCTCTTTCTTATAGTAAGTTATTGGTGTATGAAAATGCAACCAATTTCTGAAAATTAATTGTGTATTGTGCTTCCTTACTGAATTCATTAATAGTTTTTTGATGGAGTCTTTAGGGTTTTTTATATACAGAGATGGACAAAAGTAGGTTTACAGTTGTTTGTATGGAAAGACATGCAGGTTGTGATTATTACAATAGTTTTGTTAACTCAAAAGAACGTCACAATATGTTTTATGTACTCATAACTGTAAACCAACTTTTGCTCACCCCTGTACAGTATCATGTCATCTGTAAATAGTGACAGTTTTACCTCTCCTTTACAATTCAGATGCATTTATTTATTTTTCTTGTCTGATTATTATGGCTAGTATGTCCGATACTATGCTGGGAAAAAGTGATGAAAGTGGACATCCTTGTCTTGTTTGTGATATTAAAGAAAAAACTTTACCTTTTCACCAATGAGTATGATGTTAGCTGTGAGTTTGATATATATGGCTTTTATTATGTTGAGGTATGTTTCCTCTAGCCCTACTTTGCTGAGTGTTTTTACCATGAATGGATATTGGACTTTGGCAAATGCTTTTTAAAAATCTATATTTATATACTCATATAATTTTTATTCATTTTATTTATGTGGTGTATCACGTTCATTGATTTGCAAATATTGAACCAACCCTGCATGCCAGGTAAAATCCCACTTGATGTTGGTGTATGATATTTTAATGTATTAGTGAATTCAGTTTGCTACTATGTACTGGAGAATTCTGTTCATCAGGAATACTGGCCTATAATTTACTCTTCTTTTGGTGGTGTCTTTGTCTGATTTCAGTGTCCAGGTAATGATGGACTTGTAAAATGAGTTTGAGAGCTTTCCATCCTCTTTAATTTTAGGAATACTCTCAGAAGAATAGATAGTTATTCATCTTTGAATGTTTGGCAACATTCATTTATGAAGCCATGTGGTATAGAATTTTGCTTGTTGGGAGTTTTTGATTACTGATTTGATTTCCTTAGCATTGATCAATTTGTTCAAATTTTATGTTTCTTTTTGATTCAGTCTTGGAAGGTTGCATTTTTCATGGAATTTATCCATTTATTCCATATTTCTCTGGTGTCAATTGTAACTTCTACACTTTCATTTCTGATTTTATTTATTTGTTCCTCCATCCATGTTTTTTAAATAAGTCTGTCTAAAATTTTATCTATGTTATCGTTTGAGAAACAGCTCTTGGTGTCATTGATCTTTTGTACTTTTTTAGACTATTTTATTTATTTCTGGTCTGATCTTTATTTTTTCCTCTTTTCTACTCATTTTAGGCTTTTTTTGTTCTTTTCCTAGTTTCTTACAGTATAAGGTTGCATTGTTTGAGATTTTTCTTGTTTCTTGAGGTATGACTTCATTGTCAAGGACTCTTCTCTTACAACTACTTTGACTGTGTCCCATAGATTTTGGTTTGTTGTATTTTTATTTTCATTTGTCACAAGATTTTTTTTTATATCCTCCTTGATCTCATTGCTAATCCATTCACAGTCTAGTAACATATTATTTGGTCCCAAGTATTAGTGTGATTTTTAGTTTTCTTCTTGTAATTAATTCTAGTTTTATACCATTGTGGTCAGAGAAGATGATTGATATAATTTCAATCTTTTTAAATTTATTGAGACTTGCCCTGACTGGTGTGGCTCAGTTGGTTGAGTGTCATCCCACAAAAGAAAAAGTCATTGGTTTGATTCTCCATCAGGATCCACACCTAAGCTGTAAGCCGGTGCCAGAAGTTTGTTGGAGTCAACCACTGAAAGAGCCTCTAGCTGTCTGCAAGTCAATTAAGGTAGGTTCTCACTGAGTCACAAGATAAGGGTGAGTGGTGTTCACCAGATTAGAACAGATTCAAACTCTGTGCCCATGCTGGGTGTGATGCCACTCAGCAAGTCTCAGGATACACCTGGACCTGCTCTGCCTGCTTTGGACTTGCAGACATTTGCAGGGAGGCAGGATCTCGGAGAGTTATCAGGTTGAGGCCAGTAGAGTTCATCACACTAACACAGACCAAAATTTGGCCATGTGGATGGAGAACTCTGCCAAGGAATAGTGGTACAAGTTGGGTGTGCAATGAAAATAATCACCGTTGTCCCAGAACCACATGACTCAGTCTCTCCCATTCATCTCCACCACCCCAAGTCTGCCCAGACCTCTTTGAGAGCATTCCATGAAAGTCTGCACCACAGGCCCAAGATGACCACAGCCAGCTGACTCTTCCACAGGGTATGAGCTCAAAATAGTGGGGCCACCTAGAATTAAAATAGTGGAACTAGTGGATCTACCCTGGGAGAGGTATCACTCAGGTGTGCAGGAGGAAAAATGGCCCCCAACCCAGAGCCATACAATTCATTCTCTCCTCATTTGTTTCTGATACCCCAAATCTGCCTGAAACTTCTCAAGAGCTTCAAGAAAGTTTGCACTGCAGGCCAAGGCTGGCCATGTTAAGACACCCTGCTCCTACAGGGTCCTGTGCAGCTGAAATATCCCTCCAGATTCTCAACCATAGCACATTGGTTCAGGGCCAGCCCTTTTTGTGCCTCTGCTCTTCCTACTAGTGTCAATGTAGCTTCTTTTGTATATCTTTAGTCATAAGTCTTCTGTTCACCTACTCTTCAGTTGGTTACTCAGGTTGATTGCTCTATAATTTAGTTGTAATTCAGTTTGGTCCTGGGAGGAGGGGAGTGTAATTTCCACTCACAAGCTGCCATCTTGGATTCCTTATTCTTTTTTCTTTATTCTTCTCTAATTGGGTTATTCCAAAATTCTTGCCCTCAAACTCACGTATTCTATCTGCTATTTGCTCTGTCCTGATAGAGATGTTCTCTATTGCATTTTCCATTTTATTCATTAATTTCTCAATTCTAGAATGATTTCTATTTATTTGGTAAATATCTCATTCTGATCAGATATATTTTCCCTGATTTTGGTAAAGTGTCTTTCTGAGATTTCTTGTTGCTTGATAAGTTTCTTCAAAAAAGCTATTTTGAATTCTTTGTCAGCCAGGTGAGAAAATCCATTCCTTTAAGCTACATTATTGGAAAATTATTATCCTGGTGATGATGTTTTTCCTTCAGTTACCATGTCCTTGTAGTTTTGAATTCTTAATTTTGCATTTAACATAGCAGACACCTCCTTAAATATTTCTCAGTGCCTTCAGATGTACTATTCTGTTTATTGGTGCTGTTATATCTGGGTTTTCTCTACCTTCTGTAGGCACACCTACTCCACATTTCTTGCTCTCTCTTGTGGCAGAATTCTTAACCTATTGTGTCATGTCCATTTTTTACAACTCACCAGGATGGCTACTGAAAACTGCTCCCACCCCCCGCCCCGCCCCCGCAGGAGGTTGTACTATAGCCCAAGTGTGTGGTTTCAACCTTGCACAAAGGTCCTAGTGTGTTTTTCAGATTCCGCTACATTTTCCAGATTAGCTCTTACTGATAAAAACCAAGGGGTGGCCACAATTTGGGGGGATTATGGGACTAGCACTTGGGGCATTGGTAGTGCCTGCAGACTCAGTGGAGAGATCCTCAGGTAAGGTTCTCCAAGAGGGACATGGAAGGCCTTCCTGCTGAAGTCAGGAGCACAGGCAGCAGGAACCTTATCCTTTTAATGACACTTGATATTCTTCTTTGCTTCTCTCCCATCTCCTCCCTTTTCTTAGTCATGGAGGTCCTGCCACATTACTCTGGGTGTTGCCGGAAAGCAATGTTTCTCTAGTCATATCCCACACAACTGGGATAGCCAGGTACTCACTAACAACTCTCCTTTGACCCCACTGGAGAGACTGCCACCATTATTTCAGCCCATGCAACATCACCAAACTCATGCTGGAATATTCCCTTGGGAAGACTGGACTTGTGAAGCAAATTTTTCCTCACTTTTGGGCATCTGCCCAGATCATCATTCTAAAGGTTTTTTTGAACCATGCCAAGATTGTTGGCAGAGATTCACTGGCTTTACTGGTTCCACAGCCCTCACTGAGGTCTTCTGCCTATTACCAGAGGCTCAAGTGGTCAAGACTCCATTCACATCCCTTGGCATATGGTGCTAATCCAACAATTCCCACAGAGGCATGTTTGTTTGTGGGTAGGTGTCTAATTAGTTGTTATAAAATGGAGACAAAAAAGGAGAAACATCTTATGGCTCCATAATGCTGACATCAAGAACTGCATTTTAAAGGACAGGAGAGTAAATAAGTATTATAAGATGGCATCAGAAGTGACAGAGAGAAGAAAGAAACTATTCAACATAGGTTTGATAGAAACTAATTGGGGAATAGTAACTGGTATTATCACTCTTTGTTTTTTGGTAAGATTTTATTTGTTTATTTTAGAGAGAGGGCTAGGTAGGGGAAAACAGATGGAGAGAAACATCGATTGGTTGATTCTCACACACGTGCCAATCAGGGACCTGGCTGGCAACCCAGACATGTACACTGAGCAGGAATTGAACCTGCAACCTTTGACTTTGCAGAATAACAACCAACTGAGCCTTACCAGCCTGGGCTTATTCTTGTTTAAAATAAACATCAAGCATGTATATTTTCATACAGCAACCCTGAGCTTAATGCACTCCTTGCAATTGATTTTGTTTAACTACGAAGTGACAAAAACCTGGCTATTGAGTTGCAGCTCATCCCAGCAACTAAAAAAGTAGTCTATATTGAGAACACCCACAAAGATGTCATGTGCACGCACACACATACGCCAAAATTTTTTAAACACTAATATATTTGTTAGAGTAATGCAACGAAAAGATGACAAAGCCTTAAAGACTGGAATCTTTAGTACTCTTAACCTTTTTGCCACGTGGCTGACACTTCCTAAGTTCATGACACAGCCTAACTGAGTGTCTTTTCTTTGCACAGCCATGGATACCGCAAAGTCCACCCCTAATAAGCCAGGTTTCAGAGGCCATAGAAGACAAGATCTCCAAGAGATGCTGGAGGAAGTAGGACTGTCAGCTGAGTACTGGTTGCCAAAGCTGCAAAAAACCCTGGGTGTCACCTGTGCCCAGACCTTACAACACTTACACAAAAAAGACCTCCAGAAGCTGAAATCCCAGGCACAACATTCCTGGGAAAAAGGGGCCCTGGTGAAGCTTCTTGATCTGTCTCACTCAAATAGCCTTTCAGAGTTACAGGAGTCTCAGGTGAAAATGACAAACAAAAAGATGAAGAAGGAAGAGCAGGCACTGCAGGAGATAAGAGATTTGCTGTCAGAAGGGAGACAATCACAGGAAGAGCCAGTAAAGACAAAAGAGGCAGAGCTGAAACAGGAAATGGAGATCCCCAAAGAGCACTCACCACACCATGTGGAGTCTCTTAGAGAACTCATGGAAAACACACAGAGAGAACTCAACCTCATGGAGGGGACATTGTCTCACAGGGAGAACCTCCAAGATAGAGATCTGGTGAGATGGGCATCTGGAGGGCTGGCTCTGCAGGGAGTTTTCAAAACCAGCCACCAAATGGGGCTTATAGAGAAGAGAGAGGAGTTACTCAGAATCCCAAAGGAGTTCTCTCTCTGCGGCCCTGAGCAGGGCACATGGATGGAAACAAGGGAATTTACATCTTCTCAATTAGAATCTGTGTTCACCCAGATGATAGAAAAGCTGGGCTTTAGTGTAACTGTCTCAGCCAATGGTGGAGGTTGGGGATTTAGCTTGGAAGGTGGTATGGACCACAACGGACATTCAGAATCCAAGAAAATGGAACAATCACATTCGGAGCAGTCTTATTTCTGCTCTACCACGTTCATCTGTGTCCCAGTTGCCTCCTGTCACTTTCCCATTGATCAACTCCAGTTCTCCAAGGCTGCTCTCCAGGAACTGAAATGCATTGAAGACCTTCTGGATCGGCTTTGGGGCCTAGACAGACTCTCCTCACTGATACGCAGGGTTGAAGCTTTCTTCCACAGGTTTGGCTCTCATGCTAACCAGGGCCCTCTGCACCTGGGAGGAATCTACTGGTGGAAAGCCATTTCACAGGGTTTCCAAAGTGAGCAGCTGGAAGAAGTGAAACAGCAGGCAGCAGAGGCCCTGAATGGTTACATAAGGGGCAGCTACAGTGGCTTTGGAGTGACAGTTGCTGGAGGTGTGGAAGTGTCACCCTCCTATGCAAAAGCTGCCTCCCAAAGCACAGCCTTTCAAAATCTCCAAACCAAAGTCCAATTATCTGTAGCCCAGACAGGTGGCCCATCTGAAGCAAATGGGTTTTCCCAGTGGAAAGCAGGCCTTGTTGCCAGTAATAAAACCTGGTGTGTCATTGACCGGGGACTTGAACTGATACCTGTTTGGGACATCATCCTCTCCAGCCACAGAAATGATTTTAAGGATCCACTTCAGGTAGCTAACTTTCTGAGAGACAGCTACACTGCTCTGACTGAACTTACTGCCCCGATCCAAGGTGGAGAAGAATTGCTGAGTGTTGAGAAGAAGGCTAGCACTTTCCTAGAGGAAGTGAAGCCCCAGGACTTATTTAATCCTGAAAAGCAGCTTAAAAAACTGAAAAAATTCATGCAAATACTGAGTCAAAAAATAACCAATTATGGCACTTGGATTAATATATGCTCCACAGATTGGGGTCTGCAGAAATTTCTGGTAAATACCATTAACTTTTTCAAAATGTTTCTCATTTATATAATTAAATTCGTTAAATCTCAGTTGTGCAGCCTTTTGAATCCTCACATCTACAGAATGAATGACTGTCCTCAGACTTATTCCATCATGCAGTGGATCTTCCAGTCAGAGTCAGAGCAAAAGCACATCAACATCTCCCAATTTTCTGAATTGATTAAAATCTTACAAGAAACCAAGAATGAGCTCATGGAAGTGAAGGCCAAATCTGATTCTGCAGAAATAGTGGAGGAAGCTCAAAGGAAGGCCACATACAAGGTCAGCTTGTCGCTTGGCTCCTTCTTAAATTACCTCCTAGAAACACAGCAGCCAGACACACAGCTCTTGCTACGTTCCATTGCAGCTGGTGCAGGATATCACATGATAAACAGTACTTTTAAGTATCTCCTGGGGTGTGATGACTTAGACTTTCTACTGAATGAAATGCAAACTGCCCAAGATAAATACCAGGAGCTCAAAAATATTTGCACCTACAGGGCCCAAGCATTCCTGGTGCTCACAGGTCTTACAGCTACTGTTGGAGTTACAGCTATTTTACCAGAGGAGAAAACAGAACGCTTGGCATTAATAAAACATCACATGGGTCAGTCATTGTCAAAGGAAGTTGTACAAGTCCTCTCCAAACCTGGAGCAGATCATGATTGGGAAACCCTTGAGAAAGACATGAGATTGTTAATTGATGGTAATTATGAAGCCACCACCTCTTCACTGCAAATGGATAAGGTAAGAAAAAACTTGGAAAATATTTTCTGTGAAAAGAAACAATCCCATGAACCACATGACAATGAAAATAGCAGATGTGAAGTCATAGAAAACAGGGCTTTCCTGGAATTACTCCAGCGTCTAGACCTAGAACAATACTACCCAAAAAAGATGACCAGAGATAACTTCCATCTGATCCACAAGACGTCTGTGTACAACAGCCAGCCCAGCTCAGAACGGGAGCTTCCCTTCTATTTCCTACAGAAGCTACTCATGCTGGATTATGAGCTGAGATACATCGTCCTCAAAGAGGGTGGAAACACACAAAATCAACTTCATCCAAGTGTCTCAAATGAAGAAAATGAGGCTTTTAATCCATATGAAGACTTACTTGAAGACAATGAAACTCCTACTATCCCTACAGCCACTACTCCTTATCCCCACATTCACCCTATGGATATTCAGATGGCAATTCTTCACTGTGCAGATGATCTTGCCAGACAATATATTTTCTCTAAACTTTCCATTTGCCAGTTTGCCCTGCCCCTTCTCATACCTAATCCCTGCAATTCTCAAATTGAATTCTCTCTCTGGTCTCTCAGGCAAATTAGAAAAAGCTGGCAGGAAGCAAGGAAATCACCAAAAAAGGAGAAGATCAATTATAAGAATAAGCAGATGTGTCATGTCCCTACCCCCATTGTGTCCTTTATTAGAGTTGGAAATAACCTCTCTGCTTCCAAATCTCAGATCATGAACTCTCTTCTCAGTAAACGTAGACATGATGTCTTTTTTCACCGACATTGCAGAGGGAGCACCAAAGACTGTGTCTTGATGAAGGGTGTGGTGGAAGTCTGCTGGTTCTGTCCTGGGGGGAAAGAAGAGGACAGATTCAACAACTGCTTGACCTTCACCAATCTTCATGGAGACACAAAGGAACATAAGAAGCAACTCAGCTTCCTACGGGAAGTCTCTTCTCTCATTGTTGTACTCATGTCAACTTCTGATGACAATAAAGAAAATCGTGAAATTGTTTGTGACCTGGGTCAGTCACCAAAACCTTTGATTTGTTTACTCGATAACCAAGAAAAAACCATGGTCAATAATTCTGGCCAAAAAGTGAGAATTGGGATCAGGAACAGAAATGAGGCTGAATTAACAGAGGAGCTCATTACCACAATCAGACGTTTGCTAGAGCTCTCACACACTGCTCTCAGCTTAGAGGACTGTGCTCCATATGCTCGCAAGCAAGAATTCCTTATTGATGAAGACCAACTAGAATGCAGGGAAGCCAAAGAAAAGGCAAAGGTAATAATAATGGCTCTACTGAAAGGAGTGAAGATATCTCAGGTGAAGGAAAACTTTCTACCCCTACAGGGGCACCTGTGGCATCTCTGGTGTAAAAAGGACAAAGAACTCTATCACCTGAGAGAAAAGGGGAATCGGAGCATTGAACAACACAAGAGTGAGATTGAGGCAGAGAAACAAGAAATACGGCGTCAACAGTTGGCCAGAGCCTTTCCTCTCAATGACTTACTGCGTTCTGTCCTTCAAACTCTCCAAAATCATTCAGAAACTCAAACCACACTCTACTTTTTGCAATGGTTGGGTGAGTTTTTGGATAACCTGATGTCAGGACATTTGGACAACCTGAATAAAAAGAAAAACACTTTGTGGTCACTGATACAAACAGAAAAGCAAAAGGAACCAAACAGCAGCAATCTGCAATGTTTGCAAAAAGAGGTAGAAGCTATCTCGATAGAAATTGGTGACTGTACATTGGGAATTGAGCAACTCCTTAGAGAAGTTGGCCAGATTTATGAGGCTGTGGAAGAAGCTTCCTCCACAGAACATTCCTCTTTTCTCTCGCTTCCCCAGATAGCTGCAGATCTGCTGATATCTGGTGTTCCCATTGAGCTGATGGATGGGGACGCTTCCTATGTGCCTCTAAAGTGGGTGGCAGCTCTTTTTGACAAGGTCTCTGAGAAACTTGGAAATAAACGGCTGTTTGTTCTCTCTGTCCTTGGCCTACAGAGTTCAGGGAAGTCCACCCTGCTGAATGCACTTTTTGGGCTGCAGTTCACGGTCAGTGCTGGGAGGTGTACCCGGGGGGCCTACATGCAGCTACTGAAAGTAGAGGAGACATTTATAGAGGAACTGGGCTTTGATTTTGTGCTTGTTGTGGACACAGAGGGACTTAGGGCCCCAGAACTCAGCAAAAAATCCAAGAATCATGACAATGAGTTGGCAACATTTGTCATTGGACTTGGAAATTTGACTCTGATTAATATTTTCGGGGAAAATCCATCAGAAATGCAAGATATTCTGCAAATAGTTGTCCAAGCCTTTATGAGGATGAAACAAGTAAAAATCTCACCTAGTTGCTTCTTCGTCCATCAGAATGTGGGCGAAGTCACAGCTAAAGATGAAACTATGGAAGGTCGGAGGCGGTTGGAGCAGAGACTGGATGAAATGGCAGCAATAGCAGCAGAGGAAGAGCAGTGCTCAGGTGTGACCCGTTTTACTGATGTTATCAAGTTTGATATCAATACTCATGTTTACTACTTTGCTCACCTCTGGGATGGCAACCCCCCAATGGCCCCTCCCAATCCTCGCTACAGCCATAATGTCCAGGAACTAAAAAGTAAAATTTTCAAAACTGTTCAACAGGAATCTAGGCGAAGTGTCATGAAGTTATCTGATGTAAAGCTGCGAGTTCAAGATTTGTGGAAGGCCCTAGTGACTGAGAACTTTATTTTTAGTTTCAGGAACACCAAAGAGGTCATGGCCATGAACAAATTAGAAAGCATGTACAACCAGTGGACCTGGGAGCTGAGGAGTTATGTACTAGACTTGCAGAACCAGCTGATCAACCAGATTAGGAATGGAATAATCCAGACACTCACAACAGGCATGTTTGCAGTTCCAGTTGCAGAAAAATATAAAGCTATTAAGCAAGAACTTGAAAAATATTTTAATGAAGATCCTGATAGTGAAATACTAATTCAGTGGAAAGCAATGTTTGAAAATAAACTAATAAACCTTGAAGAGGCACTAATTTTAGAGAGCAAAACTAAAGCTGAAGGACATATTAATTATAAGAAGAATCAAGAAATGCTGGATAACAAAAAGTCAAGTTATGAAAAAGAATTGTTGGAAAGAAGCAGAACATTGGCTTTAACTCTAAAAGGCAAAGAACTGAGTGAAGAAACACTATGTGAGAAATTCAACCAAGTTTGGCAAACATGGGTCGATGATTTGTCTCCAACTCTCCCTCCTGTTCCAGAGCCCACAATTGATGTGCATGCTGAAGACATCCTTTTGGAATATTTTAAAAAGGAAACAGACGTGGGGAACATAATAAAGGAAAATTATGGAAAAACATTTCAAATCAATTATGATGAACATGTCAAAATGACCAAAAAAGGTTACATATTAAGGAGGAAATTAGAAGTACATGATAAAGAGTGCATAAATAGGACCACTGGACACATTCTTTCAAGATTTGATGAAACTATTAAGAACATTGAAAAGCAACAGTGTGATTACAATAAAAGTTATTTTTATGACATCCTGAGAATGATAGATGATGAAGTGAAATCTGCACCCACTGAAGAAAGATACAAATTTACAAATAAATATCAATTTGACTTATCTTTGTCTTTATTGCCAAGAGCATCAGAAAAGTTTAAACAAATGCACAAGGCATTCAAAAGAGCAAATGATCCTGTAAACTATCTGGAGAGCCAGAAAGGTGATTTCTTCATGAGTTTTAAGATCTCTTGTCAAGGAGCAAGCTCAGTCACAACATTTCTTGATTTTCTGTGTAACAAACTCACTCCTGCTGTCTCCACCACCATTTGGGAAAAAATGCTCCTTAAAATTGCTGGTGACATGCTAGCTACCTGCCCTGAATTCAATGAAAACAGGGCTAACCTGGAGAAACACATTCTTACCTCTCTGGCAGAAGAAGAAAATTTTGATGATTACTGGGAGTACATTCATCATCCAGAATCATTTTTTAAGAATTACATTCAAAACTGTATTAAAAGATATTGTTCAAAACAAAGAAGTAAAAAAATAAAAACTTTTTTAAAAATAAGTTTAGTTGATATCAAGACTACCATCCTCTCAGCTGTTCATGAATCTACGGCAAGAGCTAAAGATCAAAGCAGCACTGCATCTGGGTGGTTGGATTCGTTCTGTGATCTCCTGGGGAGTAACTTGATCTTTCCACGAAAAGACTTGATAAGCATTGAACACCAGGAGATAAGAGATATTGAGTTTCTCAAAGAAGCCATGAGTGAAGCTTTGGATTGTGCAATGAACACAGTAGAAAAGGAGTGTTTGAATTATCCTTTAGAGGAAACAGTTCCTGAAATCCAGAAATTGCTCTCTGAGCATCTCTGTGGCTGCTGGAAGCAGTGTCCCTTCTGTAAAGCAATTTGTACAAACACAATCCCTTCACATGACGGAGACCACAGTGTTCCCTTCCATCGTCCTCAGGGTATCAATGGATGGCACTGGAGAGAAACAAAAGTTTTGGTCACTGATTACTGTACTAGTTTAGTAGCAAGTGATGTTTCATTTTATTTGAATGATGATCATCAATTCCCATATAAGAAGTATCGAGAGGCAGGAGGGGAATATGCCACATGGAAAATCACCCCAGACTCATCCACCCAGCCATACTGGAAATGGTTTGTCTGTCGTTTCAGATCAAACCTAGAAGAAAAATATCAGAAACAATTTGCAGGTAGAGGTGAAATCCCTGAGGCCTGGTCCAAAATCACAAAGCAGGATGTGCTGGATGACTTGAAAAAGCAATAATATTCAATGACCACAAAAGTGTGCTAGAACCTAACAAGAGTCACAATAACTGAACAATCCTAAAATACCTCTTTCTCATAATGACAACCTTCATTATTTACATTTTTCAAGTGAAACATTTAAAACTAAATCAATTGACATTTCAAGAGCTCAAGATTTCTGTGAAAGGACTTTATTTTTATGGTTTCAACATTTTCTTGTTGAAAAACAAATTATTAAAATATATGAACACTATTATAAAAATCATATAATAGCCATTTAAATTACCTACTTCATATTTAAACTATTATTCAGAATGTTTTTTGTTTTATGAAATCTCATTGAAAGGTAATTTCTTTTTTTATTGTATTTTTTTCATTACTATTTATCCCCCCTATACCTTCTTCCACATGAAAGTCATTTTCATAGAGAAAAAAAAATCATTGCGGACTGTAGCAAATTTTTATATATCAGCTGTATGAATATTTTAAGTCATTATACAGTTCTTGGCTGGGAGCTACAAATTGCCTTTATTTTTAAGTGTACTATTCTCACCTCTTAAACTTACTAATCCTTGATTGGAAAAATATTCATGGAAAGTTGTTTCCCAAACATAGTGAAAATTTAGACATTTTTTTTTTCTGGGAAAGAATGACACAGACTTGATCGAGTTAAAGCCTGAATCAGTTCAGGGAACACTATCAAGCAAATGTAGAAAATAACAATAAAATAACTTTTTCTCATTGAACCATCATCCTATTCTTCCCCATTACTTTCAAAGTTCTCTCTTCTTGCTTAAATAGTGGTTCATAAAAGCTTAGATATTCAAATTCTAGTATTCATACAAGTGTAAGAAAGATGAGCTTTTAGAATAAGAGGTACGAGCATGTAAAAAGGGCCATTTTAATTAAGGCTGTGAAAATGGTCAGGTTTGATTAAGCCATTAATGATTTTAAAACTTATTTCTCAAATAATTAAATATAAAAAATATTCAGTTTTCAGGTCCTGATATTTTGATAAGAATTTTTTTTATATTTAACTGCAAGGAAATGCTTATCTTCGGAAAAGACACCCATGTTATTGATATTTCATGCTTTTTAAGCCATAGCATTATGATCAGAATAAAAAATGAAAAACACTCTAAAGCCAACCAAGAACGTCAGAGGAAAATGAAATCACCCTCCTGCATACCTACACTTCCTGAAGCAATGATGTGCTAGATTATCAACGCTGATGAGTTATAGTTACAGGAGTCCTGATACAAAGAAGAGAATTTCTTTATGGTGGACATAAGAGCATTCGTTAGCTTCCATTTACAGAAACACTCTCTAGCCCTCCATAGCCGGTGAAAACAGACGGTGCAGAGACCAACAGCCTAAAACTTGGATCTTCAGAGCTGGGTGATAGTGCTGATTCTGCTATCTCTGTACCCCCAAAGAGCTTGAAGCATACTCTCAGTTTGAGGATTAATGACCCATGCCTCCAGAAGAAATCCTGGAATAGAAAATTTATAAAGGTAACAAGTGTTCTTAAACAGTATGTTTTTCCTTTTGTCCTCTGGAATATAGTCTCTCAGTAAGGGCTGGAAGTACCTCCTAATTTGATCATATTCAAGTGGTGACAGACAGAAACCCCTGCAAGCATGGTGCCTTTCTCATTACTGCATCCTTGAAAACTGTAGTGTTTTGTTAACATTTACCGAATGCTTTTTGTCTTTGTTTAATGAATCCATAATGACCTTTAATTAAGAAGTATCATATATCATATGTTAGCTTTGATTTACCCACCCAAAATTTTTGTGTATAAATAATGATTTTTGATAAATTTTTCTGACATTTAAGCATTGTGATAATTACATGAGGTTCAGAGTCCATGCCAAATGATTGAAAAATTGGTATAGAGAGAAGATGACTGTGTAGAAATGGGGTTTTCTGTAATAGTAGTGGAGACATTAAAGCTGCCATTAGGGTGGGATCAGGATAAAGGGATTACAGTGTCACTGGATTGGGGTCACTGAGGGGGGAGCCCTAAGGACCAGTGAAGTAGGAGGAGAGTGAGTCCCTAAAGATGAGAACACATGATTATCAAGAGTAGAAGACACTGGGCTCAGGAATATCTCACAGGATTAGAGGTACAAACACTGTAAGGTTAGTACAGGTAAGGTTCACAGGGTCAGTGAAACAGGTCTCTTAAGGGTCACTGAAAGTAGAGAACATAGGAACACAGAAACTGTGTGACCACAATAGTAGATTAAGGGGATTTCCCCAGTAAGGTAAGCAAGAGACCTCAAGTGCAATGGGAAAGAATGAATGATAAGACCTTTGAGAATGGGGTTAGGAGGGTGATATATTCTAATACCACATCAAACAACATTAATAAAATGTAAGTTTCTGAAATTCAATGAAAATTTGCATGGAGAAATTTTGAAGTAGTCTCTCCCTCAGAGGAAAAGGATACAAATATGAGAAAATCTAGGGACTGACTGTGTTGTGTTATGGAGTGAATGTTTGTGCTCCCAAAATTCATAAATTGCATCCCTAACTCTCAATGTGATTTAGAGAGGAGGCCTTAAGAGACAATCAGGATGAGGTGAGTTCATGAGGATGGGACCGTCATGATAGGGTCAGTGGCCTGATAAGAAGAGACATCAGATCTCTCTCTCTCTCTCCACTTGTGTGATGCAAGAAAAGAAGGTGGCAAGCAGCAAAAATTCAGCCAGTCAGAGGGCCCTCACCAGGAACTGAATCAACCAGAACCTTGATCTGGATGCTCCAGAACTATGAGAAGTAAATTTCTGTTGTCTGAGACACCAAGTCTATGGTTTTATGTCACAGCAGCCTGAGCTGAATACAACAGTATGACAAAAACTTGACCCTCTTAAGTTTTGGTGTGCCCTTTCTTTGGGTTTGGGGAAAGACATACAGTATTTCCCCCTTCCCTCAAAATTGTTATTCTCTTTAATCATTCTAAACCTTCATTCAGGTTTAAAATAGTCATTCAGCCCTTTATGCCAGTACTGTGGTGAATGAAGGGACAAGGCAGTGAAGGAAAGCATCTGTATTATCACTCATATTGTCATGACATTTACTAAAACTGCTGTCTGTGCAGCAGTGCTGCCTGTGAGACCTTGGGCATGTGATGTAACCGCGCTGTGTTCAAGTGCCCCCTACCTGTAACATAGTGCATTTTCATGTTGTTGTTGGGGAGAATAAATAAATTGCTATGTAGAAAGCTAGTTCATACACTGAGTAAGTATTCTCTACACTGCTTCTCCCAAGTTCCTTATTCCTCTGCTTTTGAGTAACATCCTATTAGAACCACATAGATAGGTTAAGATAGTCTCATTGGGCCTTCACTTGCAGAGATAGTCAACAAGGAGTCCTTGGGAAATTACAGTTAAGAACATAGTAAATTCTTAAAACTAACACATGCTGAGAGCCATCCTACCTGGTTTCAGGGACTGTAGCCTTATTAATGGACAAAAAGATCCCACAGCTAGGGCTGAGTGAAAAGGCCTTGGGGACATGAGCCACTAAGGAGACAGAACATTTCCTCCTGGCAGGAGCACAACCCCTGACTCCCTCACTTCCCCCTGCTTGCCCTGTGTGGATGACTGGTTAGCCAATGATGGGTAAGACCCCTCAAAAGGGGAGGGGCAACCCGAGACAGGCACAGTCCTGATGGGCCATCAGGGAAGGACTTACGGGTCCACAGAGAAGGGACAGGACGAACCTCACCCCTTGGCTTTGTCATAGCTTGAGTCCTCAATCTTTCTGTAAAAGTCTCCTAATCTCTTGGCTGCTTTGCTCTCCCAGCCTGACTCAGCCTGGGGACTATGCCAGAGGCAGCTGTGACCTTGTACTGGAACAGACTGCTCCCGGAGGCAAATCTGGCCAGAGAAAGAATATACATTGTTTCCTTTGAGGCTTGCTCTGCCTTATTGCTATGAAACAGACACTTGAGCTAAAGGCAACCTTGACCAGAGACAATCCCTGTGTTTCTTCAACTATTATCTGTAAATAATGTCAGTTTTTCATGACTGTAGCTTTTTGGACATTGCTTGATGAGCTTTATGTGCATACTGTGTATCTCTGTGTGAGCTGAACTCAATAAAGACACAGGGAAGGAGATGTTCGGGACGCTTCTCCTTTGAGAGATTGGTCACCTTTCCTCCCCAAGCAGACCTTGTCTTGGTAGATTTATTCTCTTCTGGGACAGTGGGGGAGTTCTGTGTGCAGAGCCGCCCCCCACAAACACAGACTTGTAAGCAAGGACAAGCATAATGGAAAAGCTGAGACAGATAGCTAAACACAGCTTACAGCCATCAGTAAATTTAAAAATTTTATCATCTCTAACCTAGAATACGTAAGAGTAAATGGTTTACACTTCACCCTAACCAGAGGGTAAAGAGCTTACATCAGCCTGTTCAGGGAGATACATAGCAGAAATCCAATTATTGTCATTTGTCAGCCACACCCAAGGACAGATGAAGTGTAAGGTGTAGAGGATGGTGAAGGTTGGCGACTTAACAACCAGAACCCACAGGGGTTAAGAAGGAGATAGTTAAATAGTTAATCACAAGCTTTAGCTGTGTGTGCCTGTGACCTTGTAGAAGAAACATTTATCATTTATTTAGCCTGGGAAATGAAGCAATTATGCCTACAGTTTTTCCTTGAGTCTGTGAAATGTCCTTGAGCTTTATCCAACTACCCCTTATAAAATAAACTCGGAGACCATGTTCAGGGTCATTGTCTCTCCATCAGAGGATGATGTCCCACCTGGTCCCCGCTTTTCCTTAAAGTGTCTGTGTCTGTGTCTTTCTCAATCTCCCATCGCCTCCCCCTCAGAGACCTCCTCCCTGCACAGGTCGAGGCAAAGGGAAATCTCATTTTGGAACATCAGCATAAAGTTAATGAATATTCTATTTGCGGCATCCCCTAAGACCTCATCTAAACACCCAGTCTTGAAAACCCCTCAAAATGAGTATGGCAGCACACACACTCTCTGTCCAGGGAGCACACACGCAACTTCCCTTCCTCCTCTTCTTCCCTCACAGGAATGCATCTCCTAAAATCTAAAGGACCCCACAGGGCTTGCAACCAGTGGAGTGACGGGCAGTGGCAGCTTGACCCAGGCTAACCCATTGAACCTGTCTCCAAAGCCCTCTTTTCTCTGATTTCCCATTAGCTAAAGCACCCCCATCTATATTCATTTCTTTTCTATTTTTAGAGAGATGAAGCAGCCTTGCCTAAGGCTTTCCTGTTGCTTCTTCCATCCTAAGCCCTACCTTGTTTCACTGTCCCCAGCCTTAATAAACATGCTCTCAAAATCACGTAAACTTGTATTGTGAAATCTTTCCTGCACAAATTCAAGAACCCACACACTACTATGTAACCTTAGGAAGACCCACTAAGGGCCAGGTCCTCTTTGCAGTAACAGAACCACATCAATAGGCTAAGACAGTCTCATCTGGGTTTCATTTGCAGAAATATTCAACAAGGAGTTTTTGGAGAATCACATTAGAGAACTTAGGAAGTTCTTAATAAATGTCACTTTAACTTACAGCTCAAAATGCACCTCAGGGTATTAATGTCCTTTGGTACTTTATCAATAGTTACAACTATTTTAAACAGTAATCAAGCAATCAAAAACATACAGAAGTCACTGCCATAATTCTTTAGCAGTATGAAAAATGATAGGTCTTAGGTTCCTTAGAAGCAGTCCTAAGACATAGATTCACATACCAATGATGAATTAGAAAAGTTATACCAGTAAAAATTAAAGAGGGGAAGCAAGATGAGGAAAGCAATTTAAAATGAGGGAGTAAATTAATAGATACACTCAAGTTTTGAGAGTTAGGGAATGCCAACTTGCCGTCGTGGTGAAGAACACAAACTTAGAAATAGATGGCTTGCTTTTGCATAGCTCCTTCACCATTTACTAGCTGTATGACCTCAGGTTGTTGTAGATGGGAATTAGACATTTCCACTGGATCACAAGGAAAGCATTCCAAAGACCCACACAAAAGAGATTACGGTGTAACGTGGTTTATTCATGTGAAAATGGAAGCTGACCCTTGGATTTCCAATGACCCATCTCCCTCTGTCTCACCATGAAAAAGTCCAACCATGTCCTCAGCAAGACCAAAGCAAAAGCCAGGGTCCAGAGATTCTGCTTCATATTAAAGCTTAGTTCTTTGGAGCTCATGTCATCTGCTGTGGGCACCAGTAACTACTAGACGCACATAGACACATGCTCCTGTGCAAGAGGGAGTGTGAACAAATGGAACCAGTGTCCTCAAAAAATGCTGTGTCCTCAACACTCTCTCCAGTCACAGAGCCTAACATTAATGTGGATCCTGACAGCATGTATTTGGAGTATTTTTAAAAGGAGACAGACATTGTGGAAGTAGTAGTTAAAAATTATAGGAAAACACTTCAAATCAAATATGATGAATATGTCACGATGACCAAAACTATTACATTTATAGAAGGCAATTAGAAGTCCATAAATAGGACCAGTGACCTCATTATTTCAAGATTCAATGAGACTATTAACAACATTTAGAGGCAATGGTATGATTACAATAAAAGTGATTTTTATGACATCCTGAGATTAATAGAAGAGGAGGTGAAATCTGCACTGACTGAGGAAAGATTCACAATTACAAGTAAATAAAAAATTTACTTCCCTTCTTGTTTGTTCTAAAGAGCATCAGAAAAGTTTAAAGAAATGCACAAGGCAACCAAAAGACCAAACGATCCTGTAAGCTATATGGAAAGCAAGAGAGGTAATTTCTTCACGAGCTTTAAGATCTCTTGTGAAGGTACAACCTCAATCACAACATTTGTTGATTTGCTATGGAACAAACTCACTACTGCTGTCTTCACCACCATTTGGGGCAAAAAGACCCCTAACATTGCTGGGGACATGCAAGCTACCTGCCCACCATTCAATGGAAACATCTAACCTGGAGAAACACATTCTTATTATTTCTCTAGCAGAAAAAGAAAATTCTGATGATTACTGGGAGTACATTCATAATCCAGAATCATTTTTTAAGAATTACACTCAAAACCATATTAAAAGATAATGTTCAGAAGAAGGAAGTGAAAAAATAAAGACTTAAAAAATAAGTTTAGATGACATCAAGAATATCATCCTCTATGCTACTAAAAATCTACAGCAATAGCTAAAGATAAAAATTGCACTGTTTCTGAGTGGTTGGATTTGTTATGTGATTGTGTGGGGAGTAATTGATCTTTCCACGAAAAGACTTGATAAGCACTGAACACCAGGAGATAAAAGATTTTGAGTTTCTCAAAGAAGCCATGAGTGATGCTTTGGGTCCTACAGTGAACACAGGGAAAAAGTAGTGTTTGAATTCTCCTGTAGAGGAAAGGGTTCCCGAAGTCCGGAAAATGCTCTCTGAACATCTCTGTGGATGCTGGAAACAGTGTCCCTTCTGTAAAGCAATTTGTACAAACACAATCCCTTCACACAACGGAGACCATAGTGTTCCCTTCCATCATCCTCAGGCTATCAAGGGAATGTGATGGGTTAATAGAGACCACTTTTCCATTGATTACTGTACTAGTGCAGTAGCAAGTGAATGTTCCTTTATTTTGAGTGACAGTTATAAAATTTCATATAAGAACTATCAAGAAGCAGCAGGGGAATATGCCACATGAAGCATCACCCCACACTCATCCACCCAGCCACACTGGAAAAGGTTTGTCTGTCACTTCAGTTCAAATATAGAAGAAAAATATCAGAAAAAATTTACAAATAGAGGTAAGGCCCCTGAGGAATGGACCAGCATCACAAAGGTATATGGTTACTGTCAGATTGTTCTTAATTTCAATGTCTCTGGTTAAATTTTGCTTGCTTGTTTGTTTTGTTGATTAGATTCCACTTAAAGGTGAGATCAAATGGTATTTGCCCCTCACCACCTGGCTTATTTCACTTAGCATAATGCTCTCCAGTTCCATCCATGTTGTTGCAAAGTGTAGGCGCTCCTTCTTTCTTTCTGCTGTGTAGTATTCCATTGTGTAAATGTACCATCGTTTTTTGATCCATCCATTTACTGATGGGCACTTAGGTTGCTTCTAGCACTTGGCTATTATAAATTGTGCTGCTATGAACATTGGAGTGCATAGGTTCTTTTGAATTGGTGTTTCAGGGCTCTTAGGGTATAATCCCAGTAGTGGAATTGCAGGGTCAAAAGGCAGTTCCATTTTTAGTTTTCTGAGGAAATTCCATACTGTTTTCCACAGTGGCTGCACCAGTCTGCATTCCCACCAACAGTACATTAGGGCTCCCTTTTCTCCATATCCTTTCCAACACTTGTTGCTTGTTAATTTCTTTATGAAGGCCATTCTCACCGATGTGAAGTGGTTTCTCATTGTGGTTTTAATCTGCATCTCTTTGATGGCTTGTGATGTTGAGCATCTTTTCATGTGTCTCTGGGCCCTCTGTATGTCCTCCTTGGAGAAGTGTCTTTTCAAGTCTTTTGCCCATTTTTTAATTGGGTTGTTTGTCTTCCTGGAGTGGAGTCATGTGAGTTCTTTATATATTTGGAGATCAAACCCTTGTCTGATCTTTTACTTCCTTGGTTAGGTTTATTCCTAGGTACTTTATTTTTCTTATTGCTATAGCAAATGGAATTTTTTTTCTGATTTCTGTTTCTGATATTTTATTCTTGATGCACAAAAATGCCTTTGATTTCTGAGTATTGACTTTGTATCCCACTGTTTTGCCAAATTCATTTATTAGGTCGAGTAGTTTTTTGGCGGAGTCTATAGGATTTTCTATGTACACTATTATGTCATCTGCAAACAATGACAGTTTTGCTTCTCCCTTTCCAACTTGGATACCTTTTATTTCTTTTTCTTATCTGATTGCTGTGGCTAAAACTTCCAATACTATGTTGAATACAAGTGGTGAAAACAGACATTCTTGTCTTGTTCCTGATCTTAGTGGGAAAGATTTTAGGTTTTGCCCATTGAGTATAACATCGGCTATAGGTCTCTCATATATGGCCTTTATTATGTTGAGGAATGCTCCCTCTATTCCCACTTTGCTGAGTGTTTTTATCATAAATGAGTGCTGTACCTTATCAAATGCTTTTTCCTAATTTATTGATACAACCATGTGATTTTTGTTTTTCCTTTTGTTTATGTGATGTATTATGTTTATTGATTTGCAAATATTGTACCATCCTTGCATCCCTGGGATTAATCCCACTTGATCAAGGTGTATGATCTTTTTAAGGTATTGCTGGATGTAGTTTGTCAATATTTTGTTGAGGATTTTAGTGTCTATATTCATTGGTGATATTGGCCTGAAGTTTTCTTTCTTTGTTATATCTTTATCTGGTTTTGGGATTAGGATGATGCTGCCTTCATAAAAAGAGTTTGGTAGTCTTCCATCTTCTTGGATATTTTGCAATAGTCTGTGAAGGATAGGGGTTAGCTCTTCCTTAAATGCTTTGTAAAATTCTCCTGCAAAACCACCCCATTCAAGGCTTTTGTGTGCTGGGAGTTTTTTGATTATTGCTTTAATTTCATCAGCTGTTATTGGTCTGTTCAAGCTTTCTGCTTCTTCTTCATTGAGTTTTGGAAGATTATATTTTTCTAGAAATTTGTCCATTTCACCTGGGTCTTCTAATTTTTTGGCATATAGTTGTTCATATTAATTTCTTACAGTCCTTTGTATTTCTGTAGTGTCAATTGCAGTCTCTCCTCTTTATTTCTGATTGTGTTTATTTGGGTCTTGTCTCTCTCTCTCTCTCTCTCTCTCTCTCGTATTTTAATGAGTCTGCTTAAAAGCTTGTCAATTTGTTTATCTTTTCAAAGAACCAGCTCCTGGATTTATGGATCCTTAGAATTGTGCTTTTCATCTCTATGTTGTTTAATTCTGCTCTGTTCTTGGGTATTTCCTTCCTTCTATTTGCTCTGGGTTGTCTTTGTTGTTGTTCCTGCAGTTCTTGTAGGTGTAGGATTAGGTTGTTTATTTGAAATGTTTCTCTTTCTTAGGTAGGCCTGTATCACTATGAACTTCCCTCTCAGGACTGCCTTCTCTGTGTCCCATAAGTTTTGGGTTGTTGTGAATTCATTTTCATTTGTTTCGAGAAACATTTTGATTTCTTCCCTAATCTCATTCTTGACCCATTCATTGTTTAATAGCATGCTATTCAATCTCCATGAGTTTGAGTGTTTTTGAGTTTTTTCCTTGAGTTTGATTGCTAGTTTCAGTCCCTTATAGTCAGAGAAAATGCTTGATATGATTTCAATTTTTGTGAATTTGTTGAGGCTTATTTTGTGTCTTATCATGTGGTCTATCTTTGAAAATGTTCATTTTAATTATGATGTGTCTTGAAGTGGGCCTCTTTGGGTTCCTCTTGATTGTGATCCTCTGTGTTTCCTGGATTTGTGTGATTTTTTTCTCTCACAAATTAGAGAAGTTTTCCATCATTACTTTTTCAAACAGGTTCTCTATCACTTGCTCTTGTTCCTCTCCTTCTTCTGGTATCTCTACTATACAGATATGATTATGTTTCATGTTGTCCTGCAGTTCCCTTAACACCTCTTCATTCTTTCTGAGTCTCTTTTCCTTTCCTCACTCTTTCTGAGTGTTTTTTTTTTACTTTGTCCTTCAGCTTGCTGATTCAATCCTCTGCTTCATCCAGCATGCTTTTGATTCCTTTTACTGTGTTCTTCAATTCAGAAATTGTATTCTTCATTTCCTCTTGGTCCTTGTTGATAGTTTCAATTTCCTTTTTCATGGTGATATAATTTGCAGTGGGTTCATCATAGTTTCCCTGCAGTTTTTGGTAATTCTCTGTGAGTTCATTGAGCTTCCTGATAACCATTGCTTTGAACTCAATATCTGATAGTTGACTTGCCTCTATTTCATCTAGCATTCTTTCTGAAGATTCCTGTTTTCCTTTTGTTTGGGGATTGTTTCTTTGTCTTTCCACTGTTTGGGATACCTTCTTAGACTCTGTTTCTTAAATTGATCTGTTATGGCTCCCTAGGTTTGTGGTGTCAACTTCTATGGTAGAAGACCTGTAAGATTCAATAGTGCATTCTCCTCGATCTCCTGAACTTGCTGAGCTTGGGCTGTTGTTTACGTTGGCCATTAAATGTATTTGGGTTTTGATTGTTGTTGGGTCTTTCTTTGGTTGGCCCTTCCTTCCAGGTGACTAACAAAGCACCACTCTGCCCACCATGTCTTCTATGCTGTTGTGCAAGTGTAGACAGGTTGTTTTGAAGCTAGTTCTTCTGTGTGTCCAAGATTTTGAGGCTGCTCTCTCACTATTCAGTTGTTTGTTCTAGGTAATTTCTCCACCATTTAGTTGTAATTCCAGATTGGTCCTGGGTGGAGGTTAGTGTGGTTTCCACTCACTCCTTCACCTTATTCCTTTATTATCTGTTGATAGTTCCTTTGTTGGTGGGTTCTCTCTTCTAGCAGGTATGCTGATGTTCATAGCTCCCACCTATTCTTTTATGTCATCAGTTGGAGAGGGAAGGGAAATGGATTAGGACAGTGGGAGAGTATTCTATGGTATTTAAAGTACCAACACGCAGAAAAGAGATAGGAGGTCCTTTCGGTAAATATAGTGTTAACCGTGATATTTTACCCAACTAGCCACTTTTTAGAAGGGGTGGAAAAAAAAAATAAGACTCCTGTTAGAGCGGGGAAGGATTGTGAGTTGAATCCAGAAAATGATGAGCTTGTGGGAGGTCATATTATGAGATGTAGTGAGAGTGAAGGATAGAAAAAGGGCATAGTGTGTGAGAGAACAGAGTTAACCACAACAGTAATAAAACTCCAGAAGACAGTGAAATGGGCTAAAATCCAGGAGGGGTGCTGTGTAGTATTGTCAACAACAATTGTATGGAACAACAATTATTTACAATAATCCTGGAACAACAGTCATATGACAGGAACTATATGATCTGAATAACAAGAATATGAAGTACACAGCCTAGAGTTGTGTGCTATTGGAACTCAAGTGAAGTGAAAGAAGGAAAATTAAAAATATACTATGAAAGAGAGAAGGAAAACCAGTCAAACAATGCCATTAAACAAACAAATAAAACAAAGAACATTAAACAGAAAGAAGAGAAATAAAAAAATACTAATAAAATAAAGAAGTAAAAATAATAGAAAAATAAGACAAATAAAACCTAACTTGCAAGTTCTCTAGAATAGCAAAGTGAAATTTGTCTCAGTTTCTCAGTTGTTGGGACAATCCCTCTTTGAGTCTGACTCTTGTCCTTTCACAGCTCTAGATCTTATTGTCTCACTTGAGGGAAAGAAAAAGGAAAAAAAAGAAAAAAGAAAGAAAGAAAGAAAGAAAGAAAGAAAGAAAGAAAGAAAGAAAGAAAGGCAGAAGGGAAGGAAGAAAGAAAGGCAGGCAAAAGGGAAGGAAGGAAGGAAGGAAAGAAGAAAGAGCCCTGGCTGGTGTAGCTCAGTGGATTGAGCGCGAGCAGAGGATTCCGGTTCGATTCCCCGTCAGGGCACATGCCTGGGTTGCGGGCGGTGAGAGGCAACCATACATTGCTGTTTCTCTCCCTCTCTGTCTCCCTCCCTTCCCCTCTCTCTAAAATAAATAAATAAAATCTTTAAAAAAAAAAAAAAAAGAAGAAAGAAAGAACAGCCTCCTGCTGACTTTAAACCCACCAAGCCAATTTTACTGATCTTCCTGGCTGCAGCAGGTTGAGGGTGGTTGGGTTTTGCTTTCTCCCTTCCTATGGTTTTGGGAGGATGGGATCAGGTCTGAGCCACACTTTTCACAGTTGCCCAGACTCCAGCCCAGTTCCTCGGTTCGCTGCCCAGCCCCCAGTGCCCACCTGCGCCAGGCTGGCTCCTTCAATCTACCAGTTGTGCTGTCCTTGAGGTGCATCAATTAGGGGCAACTCATACATCACCTTCTTGCTCTTGCTGTCCTAGGACTCTCAAAGTCTCTTCAAGGCAGTTTGGCTCCCCCACTGAGTTAAGTCTTTGTGGGGACTGCTAACTCCCTGAGCCCTGCTGCTCTTCTCTTTGGGGGATGCCTCCTCCTTCCTCTTAGTGAGCCAGTTGGGCCCTGGAGGGCAGGGGTGCCACTGTGGCTGTGGTGGCCAGCCAGGGGAGGCAGGGGTGGCCACTGCAGGAGAGCTCTCTCAACAGCCACTGAGAACCTTTTTTTTTTTTTTTTTAAACAAATTCCTCCTATTCAAGCCTGCTGCTCCTAACAAGCTCCCAGCCTCTCACACAGCCCAACTTTCCAACCAGACTGGGAGACTATCCGGTCAGGTTCCCTCACAACCCAACTCTTCTCCCTTCTCCAGGTGTCACCTGGCTCCCCGATTTCTCTGGTAATGACCCAGCTGGCGTCCACAGTCTCAGCGGGTGAACACTGCCTCTGTGTGCTTGCCACTTCATCTTTATCCTCCACCCCCCTCTCCACCCCAGAAACTTCAAGCATCCAGGTCAATTCCAGTGCTGCTCTATCCTCCCTGCTTGGCAGGTGAGTGAGCCATTGACCTGGCTCTCTTCCAAGAATCCTGCAGCAGGCCCAGCAGGTGCCAGGACTGGGGCTGAAGCAGCCCTGGTCCCTGAGCTGGTCCCTGGGACCTTATCATCCCAAAGCAATCTCCTTACCATCTGATTTTTCAATGTCCTCTACAATTTTGGCCTCTAACCTTCATATAAGCTGGGATACCCTTGGCTGTTCACTCTGTTCCTCAGAAGATCAGCTAGGTGTTCCACCTGTGCGCAGGGAAAAGTGAACTCTGCTCCTACCTATCTTGCTGTTATTTCTTAATCCCCATTCTCAATCATAAGCTCCTGAAGAAGAGTCCATGTCCTGTTCATCTCCATATGCTGAGAAGATAGAGTGTTACTTACCCCAGTGTAGGTGATGAATAAATGCTCTTAAATATAGTTGACAGGACAAGTTTATGGAAGTCATGACAGTTAAAAGTAAATTGAAGAAATCAAAGATGGTTTTGATATTTCAAACAGATAATGCAGATGAGATTAACTAAAGAAAGGTCACCAATGGCTTCTACTTTACAAAATCCAGTTTTTTATTTTCAAACATCTTACTTGTCCTACCAGCATCATTTTACCACTCTCTCCTCCCTGAAACACTCTCTTCACTTGGATTTGATAATATTGCAGCTTCGTTTTTCCTCCCATACCACTCTGCTTCACTGAATCTTCCTCTTTCATTAGAACTCTAAAAATTAGCATAGCCCAAAGGATCAATCTCTGGTGTCCCTTCTGCATATGCACTCTCTCAATGTATCACCAGTGTCTGTGGCATTAAATACCACCTACACACTGATGACTCCTCATACATATGTCTCACCTACACTTCTCTTCAAGTGTCAAACTCATCACAGTTAAAGGAAATCCATTGCTTTCAGGTAATTGTTTTGCTGTCATGGAGTTATCAGTCCCCTCTTAATTGGCTGCCACTCAAATCTCCCTTTTTTGAAGAAAATGTTTAGACTTGAACTTTCCCACACACTGTTTCAAATAAAGTCAGTTCCATTGGGGTAGAGCATCAGGATCCTCTGCTATTAAGACCTTCCTTTTTCCCTGGGCAGAATATCTGAGTCAGTGCTACTGGCACTGGGTGAGGGCAGTAGCCTTTAGTCTTCTCGGCTTGCCTTGCCCAGCCTGAAACCTCTCTACTCTCAAGTGAGCTGAGACAGGGACATTGCAGTCCCAGTATTTTCATCCTGCCATCCCTGTGGCAGGATTTCCACACCTAGGAGTAGGGATGGGTAAAAGAAGGAAACCTCAATCCCTTCACAACACTCACCTGCAATTTAGCCTGCAACTGAGAGCTGGTAGGGTTGAGAAATGCTGGCAGCAGCCCCCGCCCGCCACCCCCCCCAAGATACCCTACCACTTGACTAACAATAGCTGAGGGGAATGGAAGCCCCACCTGCTCAGAGTGGAGGGAAGGAGTGGTCATGCCTCATGGCTTAGACTCTTTCATTGTTCTTACTGAGATTAATGAATTTTCCTGAATAAATATTTCCTTCGCTGTACAGCCTTAGGACAATTTCTAGAATTTAATTTCTTGCCTTTTAAAATAATTTTTACCAGTTATGCTGTTTTGCTGAGGAATTGATCCATGAAGTTCTTCATACTGCCATTCCAGAAGTAGAATTTTTCTAAAAAGGAAAAAATTTGTATAATTACTAAGAAACAGATTTAAAGAATGCCAATTAGAATATACTGTTTCATCTTTTCTGTGAGAAAAATTTCATTATCTTTTTTTTTAACCTGCCTGAGCAGTTCCCTGGGTTTCATTTTTCTTTCCAACAAGTTCTGTAGTAATTCAGCCTGCTTTCATGTCTGCTCCCATTAGCTCCTGCCTGGAACAAGGAATGGACATCTAAATACATACCCCCAAGGAATTTAGCTCTGCAGTTCTCTCTAAAACCTCAGGGTTTGCAGAGCAAGTCCACCCTCAACAGTAAGAGCTGGCACTTCTTATGCCAGGGATGACACTGCAGAAGCCTCTCCTCTCAAGATGACAAGGGCCTCCTTCGGGAGCTACCTCCATACCTCTCCTGGCTGCAAGCCTACAATTGGGGCTAAATCCCAGTAGAACCCAGCTGCTGACCTGCTGGACCTGGTAGAAGTAAAAAGAGATGACACCCCAAAAGAGCCAGAAAAACTAGTACTATGTGTCAGCAGTTGTCAAGAGAGTAACTCCTAGGCTTGGATTTTGAGGGTGTTTGATCAAGAAAGCTAGAACATAAAAGGCTGAATATGCAAGAATTCATTGACTTGGGGACACTCTAAGGATATGAGATTTAATGCATAGTCAAGGACCGCAGGGGACTGGATAAACTCACTGTAATAGGGAGACTCACTGAAAGTAGGAAGGCTCTTACTAGCTTAGAGAAATCAAAAACCCACACTGAGCAGAGTTGATACCTGAGTTTTTTTTTTAAAGATAATCAAAGGAAAAATTAAAAGGTGGCAAGGAGTTGGGCATGCTGGAAGGGTTATATTTTACGTAAAGCCACAAGACTTACAAGAGGGTTGCATTTCGTGGGAAAGCCCAAAGGACACATCATTCACCAAGGCATTAGGAATGTGCCAATGACAGGGGCACCAGCCTCATTAAGAATTTCAGTGGTGGGTCTCCATTGGAGATCGGAGGTAATAACAGGAGCACTGCTCCAGAGCTGGGGTCATGGAGCACTAAAGTAACAGAAATCATGTGCAAGCACTTAACCACTAGAAACCAGAAGGCTGCAATTACCCTAACAAAAGAAGCAGAGGGACAGCCAACAGTCCATTACCCACAGGGAGATGTAAGGAGGTTAATAGAACATGGTCTTGGTGAAGATAGCTACATCTAAGTAGATTTGAATGATGGGGTTTTAGAGAATAGAGAAACCATGCAAAAAACAAATAAGAGCTGCATAATATGTCTATACTGACTGGAAAAGAGCAGCCTCTTTTCAAGGAGTGAGAGAATGTAGGCCTTCCAGAAGTGACCAGCAGGCAGAAAGTAAGTAGTGACCCATAGCCCCTCAGAGGACACTAAAGAGGAGCATGAGACACAGCTGCTAGATGGGCAACTCATTAGTAAGTGATAATCAGAAAACAGAAATCTAGAGGGTGAAAAAAGGAAAGGTAAAACTGACGAGCAGAGCAACAGAAGATTTTAGTTTTCTACATGGCCTTTGGGTTGGGGTAGGAAGGGAGGTGTGAAACAGAGGCCAGATCTCACCAATTGATTTCTTAGGATGAATTGACATGGAGGCAGGAGTTAATCAGAGAGGAAAGAAGGAGCCCTTCCTCAGACCCATGTGCTCTAGACTGGAATGATTATTCTTAGAAGAGCAGCTTTATCATCCTCTGTACTGCAGAGGCAACCATGTGTGCATCTGCAGACCCCTCCGCTTCTATCTGACATGTTGTATCTATGAAGTTTATCCAAATCCTTTCTTGCCTCAGCACTTAGTTATTCTGGGTCTCTGGAGTCACAGTAATCCTGGAAACTGAGAATCTTATTGTAGGGTTTACAAATACAGAATGTAGCCTTATAACCAAATACTAGTCTTAGTAATAGCATCACAGACCCTCTCAACAGTTAATTTCTTATACTCTCCCCCTGCTTCCCATTCTAACTTTAGCTCTCTTTCTTATGGTCTCCCATGTTATTTCTGAGGCCTTAGTTCAGTCATCTGAATTCACTCTGAAGTTGCAGGGAAGTTGCAGGCACTTTTCTCACTACTGGATGGTGGGGTAGGGGAGACCTTTTCAGGACAATTCTGATAGATTTCTCAACTTCAGCACGGTTGACATTTGAGACTAGATCATTCTTTCTTGTGGAGGGAAGTTCTCTGCAAAAGAGGATGCTTAGCTGGGTCCCTGGCCTCTAACCACTAGGTGCTAGCAGCACTGCATGCAGTTGTAACACTAAATATTTATCCAGACTTTCCCAGGTGTCCCTAGAACATTTGGATTGTCCCATTGGGAACCATTATACAATGAGACCCTGAAGAATTTTTATAGAAGGAAGAGAATCAGGTTTTGATGAAATTTCTAAAATCTTTGCTGTTATTTTTTAAACACATTTATTCCTGGAAAAAGTATCAAAATCCTGGAAGAACATACAAAATTAGATTATAAACACACAAATCACACCCCTTAGATTGACTTCACTGAGTACTTTAATAACCATGCACACATAGTACAATTTGTACAATTTCACAAATATAACAATGTATACGATACATATTTTCCTATAATCTCATTTTCCACTCAAAATGTACTATGGACATTTTTTATTTCACTAATATTGGTTTATTTTAATAATTAACTTAATACATGCATAATATTCTTTTGTATGTATTTAATCAGATCACTACATGTTGGCAACTAGGACCATAAATTTTCACTATTATTAATGGCATTGCAATTAACATCTTTGAACATACATCTTTGCACAGGCTGGGAGGGACACTCTTTCACACTCAACACTTCTGTGTATCTAGAAATTTGCCAAAACCATGAACTTTACAAAGAGAATTAAACCATATCATGTGCCAAAGATGTGTAAAGACTAGTACAGAAAAAAAAAATAGAGGACAGAATAAAATATGACAAGTGTCATGGAAATGCAAGGTAGAAATGTTAGCAAAAGATGAAGAAAATGTAACTGATTTACACTGACGTGCGCCTAGAGTCAGTATAATAGTTAGTCTCTGTTCCTTTCCCTTCAAGTTGTTATTTATAACAAACACTTATTTAAATTACCTTTTTTCCTATTTCCACTACTCCTTGTGTGTAAGTCAAAGCCAGGTTATTCTTTTCTTTTAAGTTTATTTTATTGATTATATTGATATGCTATTACATAAATTGTTTCTATATTGCCCCTTTGTCCTCCTCTACCCAGTACCCCTCTTCCCTCTAGCAATCCTCTCCCTGACCCCTTCATTCATGTCCATGTTTCATGCATGTAAGTTCTTTGGCTTCTCCACTTCCTATGCTATTCTAAACAACCCCCTGTCTATTTTATTTCTACAAATTAAGCTCCTTACCCTGCACCATTTCCCCCATTCTCTCCTTTCCCCTCTCAGCTGATAACCCTCCAAATGATCTCCATACCTCAGACTCAGTTGCTGTTCTGGTTGTTTGCTTACTTTGTTTTGTTTTAGCTTAGTTGTAGATAGTTGTGTATTTATTGCCTTTTTAGTGTTCATGCTTTTGATCTTCTTTTTCTTAAATAAGTCCTTTAACTTTTCATGTAATAATGGCTTGGTGATGCGGAACTCCTTTACCTTCTCTGGGAAGCACTTTATCTGCCCTTCTGTTCTAAGTAAAAGCTTTGCTCGATAGAGTAGTCTAGGTTGTAGGTCCTTGCTTTTCATCACTTTGAAATCTTGCCAGACCCTTCTTCCCAACAAAGTTCCTTTTGAGAAATCAGCTGACAGTCTTATGGGAACTCCTTTGTAGGTAACTCTCTGTTTTTCTCTTGCTAGTTTTAAGATTCTCTCTTTATCTTTAATGTTTGGCATTTTAATTATGATGTGTCTTCATGTGGTCCTCTTTGGGTCCAACTTCTTTGGGAATCTCTGGGCTTCCTGGACTTGTATGTATATTTTTTTTCACCAAATAAGGGAAGTTTTCTTTCATTATTTTTTCAATAAGTTGTCGGTTTCTCACAGTGAGTCCCAATCAAAATAAACCCAAAGAGGCCCACCTCAAAACACATCATAAATAAAATGGCAAAATTCCAAGACAAAGAGAGAATGTTAAAGGCAGCAAGGGAGAAACAGGAAGTAACATACAAGGGAGCCCCGATAAGGTTAGCATCTGACTTCTCAGTGGAAATGCTCCAAGCCAGAAGAGAATAGCAATTCCATCAGTAGGTATTTACCTATATTCTAGATGTGAAATATCATTATTTATATATAATAAGGTCTATGAAGATACAGGAGTTTCTCTTCTAGGCTTAGTGGCAGCAACTTCCTTGGACTTCATCTTCTCATTGGCATAATTTGTTTCAATATTCCCACATGAGGCTGAGTTAGAATTTATGCAAAGGAGTCCCTTAAATAAGACTTGAATGGGAAGAGGAGGTGGAAAGAATTACCATATGTTGCTGTGTATAATGTGCACATTTTTGCCCACATTTTTGAGGGAATAAATGGATGTGCATTATACATGTGTAGTACTAATTCCTTATCTATATAAATGTTTTTATTTCTTTTATTCAAACGTATGCATGAAAGTGTAACTCCAGAAAGCAATATCTGTATACAAACTAATACTCTGCAGTATGATCATCAGTTTGATCAAATGTTTGGTAAACAAATGTTTGCCTTGACATGTAGAGAAATCTCTCTGACATATGTTATCTCTGGTAATAGCTCTCCTCCTGGCAGAGCCAACACCACAATAGCTGTTGGATGTGAATGAATCAAAATGAAAACCATTTGTGTAAGTTTTACCAAAATATAATACTTCTTTAGCGTGTTGCAGAATTTTAGTAATTACTTTATGTGTGCCATGAAATGAAAAAGGTTGAATATTGCTGTTTTAACTTATCCGTGAATAACATGATTTGCTCATTTGGTTTTTCTATGTTTTTATTGTTTGTTTTAATTAAAGTATAATTGACATGTTAATTCATTTGTTTACTCTTCAAGCTCTTTTTTTTGTCTAAGAAAATGAGAATATTGAATGAGAATATTGCCAGGATATATCTAATTAGAATTGTTTCTGTTTATTATTATTATTATTATAAATTCTGGTCATTTGATGTATATTTTCACTATAAGGAATCAGGTCATTGCAGCTCTGAGAAATCTTTCACTATTTCCTTGATAATTTTTTCCAATATTCTTTCTGACTTTTCTTATGGAAATTATATAGAGTCAATCAGATATCAGCAAAAATGATGGATCTAGATTACATACCTCCTTAAAGAGCTTTATAGGTCTTTACAGCCTTTTTAATTTCTTTATACTTTGAAGCTACATTCTGAAAATTCTCAGTTGAACATTCTAGCATATTAGTTGAAACTTCAGGGGTATTCATTCAGAGATTCAGCCAGAAAGAAAACTTCAGTAGGAAATTAGGAGAAGTAAACTATCTCAAATGAGTTATTTTATATAAATTTGATATGTACAAGTTTATAACGTCTGTATTCTCTATTGTGTGTACCAAAATCTAGTCTCCTTCATTCACCATGTATTTGACCCCCTTTACCCTTTTCATTCTCTACCAACCCTTTCCCTTCTGGTAAGTACCATTCTATTGTCTCTGTGAGCTTGGGGTTTTTCTTTGTTTGTTTATTAATTTTGTGTATTCATTTGCTGCTTTTATATTTCACATATGAGTGAAGTCATATACTTCTTGAATTTTCTTTCTGATTTCTGTCACTTAGCTTAATACTTTCAAGACTCACCCATATTATTGTAAAAAGCAATGGTTCCTTTTTCACAGCTGAATAGTATTCCACTATATGCATGTACCACATATCTTCGTTATCCAATCATTCATCAAATCACTTATATTGTTTCCATGTCTTGGGTATTGTGAATAATGCTGCAATGAACATAGGAACACATAATCTTTACAAATAACTGTCCTCAACTTTTTCAAGTAGATATGCAGAAGGATTGCTAAGGCATATGGTAGTTTTCCATAGTGACTGGCGAATTTACATTCCCAGCAGCAGTGTGCAAAAGGTCCCTTTTCTGCATATTCTCTCCAACACTTGTTATTTCCTGTCGTTGGTAAGAGTGATTCTAACAGGTGTGAGGTGGTGTGTTGTGGCAGTTCAAGGCCTGACAGGTTCACTATATTCAAGCAGATGGAAAAATATTCACAGAACCGTTGAGATGATTGACATGGCTTTATTCATGGGTGAGCAAGCCACCCACGCTGCAAGCCACATGTCCCCCTGCATATCTCTGCTTGGCACGCGTCGTTGCCCTTGCTCCCCAGCATGGCACATGTTGGGGCATCCAGCAGGGAGTCCCTACCTGCTTAAGTACTAGAGGCAAACAAAACCAGCTTCCAGCCAGAAAATTATATAACATAGTATAATTATGTAACATAGTATAATGCAAGCCCACTTCATGTTATGGGAATAGTTGATCGGACCCAGTCTCAAGGCTATGGGAACACTGCTTCTATTAGTTACCCAGACACCTGCATAAGGAAGCCAGACTGCCTCCACTTCCCTTACATCCACCCCTTCTAGGTTCCTCACTGCACAATATACATGAAGACGTCATGTGTGAGGTTCCCTTGGTGAGGAGGGCAGAGCCCTGTACCCATAACCCACAATAGCAGTATAGGCTACAGCAACAAGCAAGCAAAACACAAGCACAGCCACCCAGGACAGCAAGATCCCACTGTCATTCAGTGGTTAGGGATGCCCACTATTCCTGCAAAGGATCGCCTGTTAGGAGTTCAATGGCACGAGTCTCAGAGGCTATGCCCATAAAGCTTGACTAGCATTGTGTTGGTCATCAGGATCATACACACAGTATTATGCTCGTACTAGGGCACATACCCCACCTTGGGATGCAGTAAGCATTATCTAAAGCCATACGATTTTGTAAGGCTACTTTTCTTAATTGATGCACTTCTCATTTAGCAGGCTTAAGCAATCATGTGTTGTATTCAGTGCATGAGCAGTGTGCAAAGCCAAAGCCGTTATCTGTCTCAGTGAGTGTAGAAGAAGATTGAGGAGAAAAAACAGCTAATGGATAAGCGTACACCAGGGAGTACGCTTTACACAGCATTGCATTTAAATGCTTCCCAATTTGTTGACCAGCTTACAAGAGGTTTCTGAACTCAAGCAGGCAAATAGGGCCATCCCCAAGTACAATGACCAGTCCAATATCCAGGCAGGTAAGGCCACCCATGTGAGCCACATACCTAGAGGGCTCCAGCAGGAACCGCAGCCCATGCATCATCCTGTGCCTCCCAGAAATGCTCTAGAGTCTGAGTCTGACACAGACCTGTCAGAATCCAGCCACCTTGGCTTGTCCTTCAAAGTTCTCAATGCAAAGGGGAGCTGGTCCAGCCAGCTGCACAGCCTCAGCTGTGAGCCACCCCGAGCCAACCCATATGGAGTAGCCTATCACGGCCAGTCATACCACTGCTTTGTCCCAGCACAGATGTCAGTCCAGGTAGCATTCCACAAGGGATGTCCACTCTTCACTGGTTCTGAAGTCAAGCCAATTTGAGACAGAAACGGGAGAGATATGCCATGGTAGGCAGGCTGACATGCTCAGGGGGAGTTCAGTCCAGACCCAGGATGCTGATTGGTTAGCCACTGAGACGTAGGTGTTGGGGACTGATCTGCCTGGCAATGGCCATTGTAGCTCAGCCCTATGGGAAAGCCATGAGCGCAGGATGCCAAACTCACAGATCGGTTCTCTCATGGGAAATCAGGCCTGCATTATACCTAGTCTGTTTTGAGACTTGCTCTTGGCTAAAACTCTCTCACTCTGGATTGAGGCAGCAAATGCTTACTGCATATCTTTAAAGGAACTTCCTGAAGTCTTTGCTAATTCTCCCAAGGACTGAAGTGTAACCAGACCAATTACTCTTATCATTCCCTTACATTTGCAACATTCTTTCCTTGTTAATCTGTAAGAAGTAATCTGTAACATCCTTTCCATTGCTATGTGTAAAGGCTGGTGTAGCTCAGTGGATTGAGCGCGGGCTGGGACCAGAGGGTCCCGGTTCGATTCCCAGTTGGGGCACATGGGTTGCAGGCCAGGTGCCCAGTGAGGGCCATGTGAGAGGCAATCATACTCTTTCTCCCTCCCTTCTCCTCTCTCTGAAAAATAAGTAAAATAAAAATCTTAAAAAAAAAAGTAATTACCTAAAGCAAACCTAAATATAATGAATGAAAACCTTCTTTGATGTATGCTATGAGAAAGCCAATAAAAGCCTGTCAAGACAAGGGTCGGGGCACTCTTCCCTTGAGAGAGTGGCTATGCAGTCCCCTTTTTTCTCCACACGATTTAAGTAGTCTGTGTGCATTTATTTACAAATCGGCCACAGCATATGGATTCTGTAGGACAGGATCTGCGACACATAGGTATGAACCCAGTCCACTAATGTGTTACTTTGCACTCTAAGGGTGAAAATATGAACAGTTATAGGCACCAGTAAAGGCAAGTCATGATGCTCAGGCAATATGCAAGCAAGCTTCGGACCAGCCCATAAGACAGTGGCTGGCAGAGGGGGTCTGTTGCATGGTCACAACACAGGTGGTTTCTCATTGTGGTTTTGATTTGCATTTCCCTTTTAATTGGTGAGATTGAGCATATTTCATATATCTGTTGGCCGTCTGTATGTCCTCTTGGTAAAGGGTCTATTTAGGTCCCCTTCCATTTTTAAATCAGCTCGTTTGCTTTTTGTTGTCAGTTGCACGTGTTCTTTAGATGTTTGGATATCAGAAACTTACCAGAGGTATCGTTTGTAATTTCTTCTCCCATTTGGTTGGTTGCCTTTTTGTTTTGTTGACGGTTTCTTCTGATGTGCAGAAACTTTTAGTTTCCTGTAGGCCCATTCATTTATATTTTTTATTTTCCTTGCCAAACAGGTCAAATTCACAAACATGTCTCTGAGTCCAGGGTCCATAATTTTACTGTCTATGTTTTCTCCTACACATTTTATTGTTTCAGGTCTATTCAAGTCTTTAACCCATTTAGAGTTAATTTTTGTGTATGGTGTCAGATAGTGATCTACTTTCATTCCTTTACATGTGTCTTTTCAGTTTCCCTAATGCCATTTACTGAAGAGGATTTCCTGTCTCTATTGTAGGTTTTAGGCTTATTTGTTGAAATTTGACTGCCTAAATCAATTAATATGAGACATACATTTTAAAATAAAAGATAAAATCATATGATTACATCAATAGATGCAGAAAAGGCATTTGACAAAATACATCTATCTATGATTAAAACACTCAATAAAATGGCAGAGAAAAAGTGTCCTAACATAATGAAGTTCGTATATGACAAATCCTCTGCTAATATTATGTTCAAAGGTGAAAAACTATAAGCTTTTCCTCTAAGGTCAGGAACAAAGCAAGCATGCTCACTCTCACTACTATTATTCAACATAGTAGTACAAATCCTAGCCAGAGCAATAAGGCAAGAAGGAGAAATGAAAGGCATCCAAATAGGGAACAAAGAAGTAAACTTGTCACTACTTGCAGATTACATGATTCTGTATAGAGAAAACATGAAAGAATCGACCAAAAGACCATTGGAAATAATAATAAACACAGCAATGTTGTGGGATGAAACTTTAGTTTTTACAATTCCACATTTTCTCCACTAAATACGTCTCCCTAGAATAGCGTGGGTTTTATTCCAAAATGT
>PVJI01011652.1:0-55089 GCA_004026765.1 Micronycteris hirsuta | reverse complement strand
TGCCATATTGTCATAAGGATTGGAGGGACAGAGATGAGCAAGATATTGTGGCCACCTGCAGGAAGCTTACAATTTAATTTAGTTGAGGAGACCAACAAACAAGAAACAGACAAATTGAACATAAGAACAAAGCATAAATTCTTCATAACTGCCAAAGAGATGTGGAATTAAGAGTGATGGGAGACTGTATGGGAGACTTATTGGAGGACATATTTTTTTAAAGATTTTATTTATTTTCAGAGAGAGGGAAAGGGAGGGAGAAAGAGAGGGAAAGAAACATCCATCAGTTGCCTCTCACACGCCCTAACTGGAATTGAACTGGCAACCTTGCGGTTTGCAGGATGACGCCCAGCCCACTGAGCCACACCAGCCAGGGCTGGAGGGCACACTGTTGAGACATATGTTAATGTAGTGGACGTGGGATAAAAAGGAGCGAAAGTGGGAAAAGGGAAATGCACAGCGTGGCTGAAGCAAGGCAGATGTGTTAGATAAGGGACTAACATAGTTTACAGCTCCAAGAATGGGAACGTTTTCAGTATGAAAAATACTGTAGTTAGCCCTTCCCTTCCATATGACTTCTCAAAAAAAAAATTATAAAGGATTATATTGCTAACTGGTTACATTAGTTGTACAGAAGAGTTTTTCAGGAACTTACTTCTTTTATTGATTGATTTTTATAGAGAGAGGAAGGAAGAAAGAAATAGAAACATCGATTTGTTGTTCCACTTATTTATGCATTCATTGGTTGATTCTTATATGTGCCCTGACTGGGGATTAAACCCACAATCTTGACATATTGGGATGATGTTCTAAGCAGCTGAGCTACCCAGCCAGGGCAGAAACTTATTTCTGACTAGAATATACTTGATATTGGCTCTGAGAACAGATGTTGTTGAGAAAATATGAACTTCTTGGAAAGCAGCTGTCAAATAATTGAGGTGCTATTGTAAAGCATTTAAAATGTAAAGCGTGCCCTGGCTGGTGTGGCTCAGTGGACTGAGTGCCGGCCTACAACTGAAAGGTCACTCGTTTGACTCCTAGTCAGGGCACATGCCTCGGATGCGGGCTAGGTCCCCAATTGGGAGTGTGCATAGGCAACTGATCTATGTATCTCTTGCACATCGATGTTTTTCTCCATTTCTTCCTCCCTTCCCTTTTCTCTAAAAATAAATAAAATCTTTTAAAAAATAGATAAATTGGACTCTATTAAAATTAAGATAATAAAATGTAAAGAGTACTTTATTAGATTTTTAAAGGGTAACTTATTTGATAAGTGCACTTTAGTGTTAGTAAATGTTACGCTGCTACAAAGAAATTCAGCCCCTTTTGACGGTAATAATTGTTACTTTAATGTTTTTAGGACACAGAGTCTGGCATCTAATAATTCAGTCATTGCGGATGGACTGAAAAGAAGACAGAATTTTCTGCAGAATGCGGAAGGCGCAAAGAGCAGTCCAACACTCACACCCGGTTCCTTACTACAGCTAACTCCAGTTATAAATGTTTAATTCTTATTTTTCTTTTGGAAACTTGTGTTCTGTGAAAACGTACAGCATCATGTAGGATGTTTTAATCAAGAGTATGTAAGGATTCTCTAAAGCCAAGTGTGTATTTTGTTAATCTCATTACATATTTTTTTTCTAGTTAATGGCTTTTTTCTTTTTTAACATTTTAAAAGTCTTTTAAAACTTTTTCTACTATGAATTTGTTTGTTTGCAATAAAAAAACCCATGGACTTCTTTGTCCTCTTCCAATGAAATGTAATTACCCTGAATTTTCATTAGTTTCTCAAGTACATAGGACGCTAACTTACTACCCAGTGTGAATTTCTCTACCCACAATAATACTGGGTTCTTGTGTTAAGTGAATCTCACCAGATTTCAACACAAAAATCCAGAAAATAGTGTTATAGTGTTGCAAAGATACTTGTTTACAACTAAAGTCTTTTGTGGTTATCAGAAAGAATTCTCATAGATGTGTTGGGTACTTTGCACCAAATGATAGAATTCCTTCTGTCATTACTGCCGAGGATCTTCTCTGTGATGGTGACTGACTGGCAATGTCCAAAATACCTGTGGCTGTAAACATCCGGCTCTACCGTTTCTCTGGCTCCTCCCCACCTTTGAGGCTCTCTCCATAGCGTGGCAGTGGGAAGTCAGTATGTTCTCAGATGGCGTGGAGATAGGAGGGAAGCAAAATGGTTGCAGATGGCTTGTGAGTAAAAGGGAGGTTCTGATTTAGAGAGAAGGGAAACCGTTTGATCCATTTCCACTCAGGGTAAGACCTACATAGCTTTGCCAGAATTTTTTCCTGGTAGGTCTTTTCAGATCAAGCTGTGGAATGGTCAGTTCTGTTGGGTTTGGGGAAGGTGGAACAGTTACGACAGGTTTTATGTAGATGCTAATGTTGACTTATGGTTGAGGAATGTTTCTTTTAAGAGGTTTCTAAAAGTTGTCAAGGCCTTAGATCTCAAGGGTCATCGAATAATTGGAGAGCGCCTCTCCAACCCTCACTGGCCTAGGAACAGTGAAGGCCAGATGCAGCACAGCACGGTGAGCACTGCCTCCAAGCCCGGTGCGAATGCAGAGGAGGGGAAATCAGACACACTCCTCCGTTTTGCAGTGGTTGGACCACTCAGTACTGACTGTTGGTTTTCAGGGGCCCTGACCAACCTATCCAAGATTAGCCATGGTCACAAGGGCATTCGAAACCCTGGACAAAGGACCAAGAAGGGTAATTTGGGTAGAAAAACCTGTGGGGGAGGCATTTTTTAGGGGATCCGGTAGCTTGGAATTAGCATCAGTGAATGGAAATTAGGTGATTCAGCTCAGTCGGAAGAATGTCCCATTAGTCAAAACTACTTGTACATGAAATAAACAGTTTTGTAAATGAATGAATTTCCCATTATTTAGGGCACTCAAGTAGAGATTTGGTGATCCACGGGCTGACATTGCAGAGGTATTTCCAGTACTTAGTTTAGCAGGATGACTCAACTAGATGATTTTGAAGATTCCTTTCAATGGTAAGGTTTGGTGCTTCAGTGAAGGTTATATGTCAAATATATCTCAATTAAGAAAAAAAAAGCCCTGGCTGGTGTGGCTCAGTGGATTGAGTGCTGGTCTATGAACCAAAGGGTGGCCAGTTAGATTCCCGGTCAGGGCACATGCCTGGGTTGTGGGCCGGGTCTCCAGTAGGGGGCGTGTGAGAGGCAACCATACATTGATGCTTTTCTCACTGTCTTTCTCCCTTCCTCTCTTTCTAAAAATAAATAAATAAAGTTTTTAAAAAATTCAGTGAAATACTGAACTCACGTAAGATTCCTGAGTATTGCTTTCAGTTCTCCATTCCTGCACCAATCCCTGCCAATCCTTGGAAAAAGGAGCACCAACAACTCTGTTTATCTTTGATTTTTGGATTTGGACAAGTTTCTTTGTAGAATGAGAAATCCAATTTTTTTTGTGGCTTTAGCCACATCTAGGGATCAATGGAAGCTATCTAATTTTGCCACTGGATGCATTATGAAACTCTAAATATGTTAAATGGAGCCTGTTATGAAACCAATAAACTTCCCTTGTAATAAACACAACATATGACTACAGGTGTTAAAGATGGGCGTATGTGTTATTAAACTGTTATTTAGGAGGTTATTCTCTAAAATAGGTGACTTTCATTTTTCCCCAATATTAAATTTTGTATGTGGAAATTTGAGTTCTTGATTTCTCTTCCTCATCCGTCTATTCGCTAATGAGACAACTGGCCTCTTGAGGCAGCATGTTGACCTGCCCTTAGGAGAAAGTCAAGTTTAAATCTCAATTCCAATACTTGGTAATTGTGTGATGGAGAACGTTACCAGACTTCTCTGATTCAGTTTTCTCATCTGTAAAAGAAAGATAGTAATGATATCTGTGTTACACATTTTTTTTTTTAAGATTTTATTTATTTTCAGAGAGAGGAGAAGGGAGGGAGAAAGAGCAATGTATGGTTGCCTCTCACATGGCCCTCACTGGGGACCTGGCCCACAACCCAGGCATGTGCCCTGACCGGGAATCGAACTGGGACCATCTGGTTCCCAGCCCGTGCTCAATCCACTGAGCTACACCAGCCAGGGCTGTGTTACACATTTTTGTAAGATTTGAAGAGAATCTGTTGAAAGTGCTCAATGCAGCAGGCACCTAATATTGTTACAAATATATGTGTGTATAATTATATTCACGAAACTTGTGTGATAGGTAAATACGTGAACTACTATACAGGTGCCCTGTTTTTGCCAGGTTGTCTGGAGTTCCTTCATTTAGAGATTCAATTTAGTTAAAGATTATAGAATGTATTTTCAATCAAAATCTGTATATGAAATATAACCAATTACATATGTTTGGATCAATTGACCACTGTGGATGATACTCTGGATGTGTCAGTTGACCTTCTCCGTCAACTGCCCAAAGGCAAGCAGCTTGCACTGACTAGGACGAACCACACCTCAGCATAAGAGGCTGAAGATATCGAGGGAGCAGCCAAATCAATGCTAGAAGCATCTCACAGATCACAGTTCTACCCTGCAATGGGCAGTCTTATTAAATTCCTCTGTTTCCTGTTTGATGGATTACACAAGAATTTTATAGCTGCAGGGGTATCAAAAGAATCATACTTTGTGGCTTCCCTCGAAGGTAGACTTAGAACAAAGGCTCTTTATGGATCCAACCTCAAAGGAAAGACTGAAAGGGAAAGTTCTTATCCCTTGAAATATCTTCCATCATGAGGCATTTCTGTGATCTCTTAATAGGTGTTGTCATCAGATCCAGTGACAAGATTGAAGCCAGTAGTCTTCAGGTTCAGAAGCAGTCCAAGACATTAATGGTAATGTTGCAAGGCCCAGGCCATGGGGAGCATGCTAACCTGCTTAACTACAACACCGGTCCGGCTATTGATTGGCTCAATGGTCAGCAAAGGGTTGGGCCTTTTGTTTTTGTAATGTTAGATGGAGAGTTTGAGTCTCCAGTCAAGTCTACTAGACCAGATTAGACTTGATGCAAGTCCAGCACAAATGCACAGTACTACACAATCAAAATGTTCTTGGAGCAACGCATGGATCGATCACTAGCTCTCCCTCCATTGCTCAACGAAATTGAGATGTTTGGGGAGAAAACCATGATTGTGAGGTAGACCCTCGGCCAATTCTTTGACTATGGAGAGGCAATATGTCACCCCATTATGATGGCAATCACTCCACGAATGTTCCAGAACCTCTAGCAAATTATTGTTCAAGGAGATCCAATCCAACCTACTCCAGCTTAAAGGCCCCAGACATCATACCAGGAGCAACTGTCACCATGCTATTGATCCAGATGGCCGCAAGCAGGAAGACATCAAGAGGATCAAGAGCATTAGATATGGATGCATGTACTCTCAGTATTCTTGGCCGCTATTAATGGGATATGAATGATATTGAACCTACATACAAAAGGAAATCTAGATGTGCCTGGGGAAGTTATGCTTTTGGCTAACACGTTTTCAGTTACTATTTTATGCTATCAATAGGGATAAAATATATAAAGCAGGGGCTTATTGTAGACATTCACACAATGCGAGTTCCTGTTTGCCCTCTCAGTCTTGGAACTCACACCCATAGGAATCCTCAGGAGTAGCTGGCTTCTGTAAGCTGTTTTTTGAAAAAAGATTGTATTTATTTTTAGAGAGGGGAAGGGAAGGAGGAAGAAAGGGAGAGAATCATCCGTGTGTGGTTGCCTCTTTCATGCCCCCTACCGGGGACCTGGCCTGAAACCCAGGCTTGTGCCCTGACTGGGAATTGAACTGCCGACACTTTGGTTCGTAGGCCGGCACTCAGTCCACTTAACCTCACTAGCCAGGGCTTTAAGCTATTTTTTAAAATTTATTTTTCAGTTACAGTTTACATTCATTATTTTTTATTAGTCTCAGGTACTCAGCATAGTGTGGTTAGACAATCATCTATTTTACAAAGTGTCCCCCTGATATTTCCAGTAGCCACCTGGCACCATACATAGTTATTAGAATATTACTGATATTCCTTAAGCTGTACACTTTATGTCCCTGTGACTATTTTGTAACTACTAATTTGTAGTGTAAGCTATTTTCAATATTTCAACAATCCTAATAAAAATTGTACATTTCCTTTGCCTAACTCCTTGCTAACTGAAATGTTAAATTTGTCAATGTTGACCCCGGCTGGTGTAGCTCAGTGGATTGAGCGCGGGCTGGGAACCAGAGGGTCCCGATTCAATTCCCAGTAGGGTCACATTGCCTGGGTTGCGGGCCAGGTCCCCAATGAGGGCCATGTGAGAGGCAACCATACATTGCTCTTTCTCCCTCCCTTCTCCTCTCTCTGAAAAGAAATAAAATTAAAAAAAATAAATAAATTGGTCAATGCTCAAATGATACCAGCTCAATAACACCACTATCAATCATGTGCTGGTGTGACATTGTAGAATTGCATTTATATCTTATTTATAGATGAGAAGGATGATTATGACTTAATTATTACTAAATGAAATTTAGCATACAAAATATTTCAAAATGTCAGATCCATGAGATCGAAACAATGGAAAGAGCTGTACTAGTGAAAAGATTGGGAACTACTACTTTTTGAAAACCCATCTTCAGAGGGCTTTTGGGAAATGGGGAAGATAGACTAGTGCCTAAAAGGGGTGGGGAAGAGACGTGAGGATCATGAAACCATAATTGGGGTATCAAAAACAAACTAATGACCATTTTGTTGGCCTCTACAAATCCTCCCATTTGCAACCTTGGAAGCATGTTCTCTCTTTAATCAGAAGCAGCTTCCATTTCTTGGGTAATGGTGCCCTCTTCTGGGGTAAATGATGTGACTATGCCCGCCACTTGATTCAAAACAAAGTACCGTGTTTTGCCGTGTATAATGCACACTTGCCCAAATTTTTGAGGGAAAAATAAGGATGCGCATTAAACATGGGTAGTACCTGAAATGCCTTACATCTGTTCTTGTGTTTTGTAATTGTTACATAAAATTTCTTGTACCATAGTATGTTCAAAAATAAATGCTAAAATTCCTATATAGCTAAGTGTAGAAATGTAAGCACTATCTATGTAGTACTGTTATATCATCTGATCCTTCCATATTCCCTGCACTAAGCAGGGAAGGCTTTATTTTTGTCCCCACATTTGTAACAACAGATTTTATAGTTGAGTAGGCCAAGGTCATATGGCTAACAATGACAGAAAATCCCTCCTGCTCCCTTTTTCATTTTCTCATTACTTCTTAGTCCGCTCTACACTCTCTGACTCTAGTGTCTCTTGATCAATTTATAACCACCCCTTAAATTATTTTCAATATCATAACATTTTAAAATGATAGTTCAATTTCTCTTGTCACATAAAAGTGACATTCAGATGCAAAATGATGGCTCTTTTTACCTTCTACTTTCTAAATATGGAGTAAAAATCTAGCCCTGTAGGTTTGAGAATGACCAGAGAGAAACAAATTTATAGAAATCTTGTTCTACCTTAAGGTCATAAAGTTTAATGCACTGAAGCCAAAAGCAAGGGAAATCTTTATAGAACCTTGGAACAGAGCAACAGATGAGGGTCCCCAACTCTTACATTTTTAAAAAAGATTTTATTTTTAGAAAAGGGAAGGGAGGAAGACAGGGAGAGAAACATCAATGTGTGGGAGAAACAGAGATGGGTTGCCTCTCGCCTGTGCCCAGTTGGCAACCTGAACTGCCACCCAGGCATGTGCCCTGACCAGGAATCAACAGGTGACCTTTTAGTCCACAGGACAGTGCTCAACCTACTGAGCTACACCAATCAGTGCCCAACTCTTAAATTTTTTTTTTAAATATTTTATTTATTTATTTTTAGAGAGAGGAGAAGGGAGGGAGAAAGAGCAATGTATGGTTGCTTCTCACATGGCCCTCACTGGGGACCTGGCCCGCAACCCAGGCATGTGCCCCGACTGGGAATTGAACCGGGACCCTCTGGTTCCCAACCCGTGCTCAATCCACTGAGCTACACCAGCCGGGGCGCAACTCTTAAATTTTAAGAAAGAAATATCAGTGACTGGTAAGATATTTGGAAAATAAAGATGTTCTAGTAATATATTTTGAATTACTTGTGTGTTTTAATTATGGTACCCCTTCATGCTTCCCCACCCCCACAACTCTTATCAGATATGAATCTCTTGAGATTATAGAGGGAACAAATATGAAAAATAATTCTCCATTCCCCCCGCCCCGAGTCCCAAATTTTCTAGTTGATACCCATTGAGAACACACAAGTAGTAGTATCCAATTTTTTTCCAGCTAAGCCACAGCTTGGTCAAATTACTTATGACTTGGTTTAATTTGCACACATTTGCCCTTTCTACCTGATATAGACAGCAGCCAGAGATTTGATTCAATGAATTTGGTGTTTAGAAAGGCAGAGTTTGTAGAGTGTCCTAAATCACAGAAGGTCGTTTTGAAAGACACTAATATAAGTTTCTTGCATAGGGAGAATAGAAGTTCAGTCCTTTTCTTTTATAGACCTGCTGTATGACCTTTGACATAAAAATGAATGCCAAAAATAGTCTTGAAGAGCTAAAAAGTTTACTGCATCTGTATTTGCTCTTCAACCATATTAACATCTGTTCCTTTTAATCCCAATTTTGTATGTGTGACATCCTTAGCCACATCCACTCCGTGTTCTTCTGCACATTATTCCCTGTTGCAGGGCCATGAACTTCACCATGGTAGAATTGGGCATGGGTGTGAGGGAGTGGGACAAAAGGATTTAGGAAAAAAGTACAGATTTAGAAATGCATAGCTATTCTCAATCTAGGCCCACAAGGGTGTCCAACCTGCTGCCCACAGGCCACGTGCAGCCCAGGATGGCTGTGAATGCAGCCCAACATAAATTTGTAAATTTACTTAAAACATTGAGATTGTTTTGTGATTACATGCTGCAATGCATTTAATGTGTGGCTCAAGACAATTCTTCTTCCAGTGTGGCCCAGACAGCCAAAAGGTTGGACACCCCTGATAGGGAGAGATGCATTTTTCCACAATTACTAGCTGAACACTTGTTTGGTTCACAGTATTGAATCCATTAGGTGGGAGCCTTTGACTTGGGCCCATTCATAATTGTGCAGATGGCCCATGGCAATCAGATTTAACTTTTGTGGTTTCAGCTACTCAGGACCAACCCCTCAACTCCATGTCATGTAGCCATTTGTAATTTTCCTGAGACAGAAGTTTGATGCTCAGGCTACAAGGCTAGACATGGTCAAGTGGTCTGTGAATGCTCCTGCACCTGCATTTCGATTTGGTTTCCTGTCCTCCATTCAAGAGCAGCTGGATGGAAGAGACTAAGAGATAAAAGAAATGGTTCTGAAAAGAAAGCCAAGCAGCTAGCGTAGGTGATTTAAGAAAAGGTAGATGCTAAGGAATTAACCCTTTGTATTGTCAAAAGTTTTCTGGGTTTTGTGTAAGATTGTATGTAATTCACTGACAGTTAATCCTCATCAGTAAAATAAAATCCTTTTATTCACTGCAAATACATAATGTGTTTAAGACATTAAGGCTTGATTTTTTTCCGAGTTTCTCTAGGTTTTTCCTACTATTTCTATGTTGCATAAGAGCAATCTTCCCCAAAACGCTTTGCTAAGAAACTCAAAGCTTTCAGGTAGGTGTGGCAGGAAAGGCACTGATCTCGGATTCAGGAGATGAGTTCTCTAGTCTTGACTGCCACTAACTGATTGTGTTACTTCACATGAGTAAATCCCTTTCCAGGGGTTTAATTTTCTCAATTTCAAATGGGGAATGTGGGGGGAGGACCTAAAATGAACCAAGGACCAACTTCATGACAAAATATCTAAGACTTGAGGGACCGTTGGCATTCACTTCAGAGCCACCTAGCCAAGACTGCAGGCCTGGCGCGAAGCCGTTGGAGATTAACGCTTCGCCCTCAATAGGCGGAGCGGAGGTCTTCAGCTTCCGGCGGCGAACGGCGGGCGGCACGCCATTGGCCCTGCAGTAGGCTGTTCCCGCTCCAGTCCGCGGCGCACAGGCTTTATTCGCCGCTGTAGAGGGGCTTTCTAGTCCCCGCACTGCATGCTGGGAAGCCCCGAAGCGTGTCCGCGGTGCCGAAGAGGAATATTGGAGTCCGGCGGCGGGGGGTGGGGGGGCGGTGAAGAGCGGAACCCCCATCCTCGCAACCATTTTATGCTAATCAGCTCTCGTGTCCTTTACGGAGATTCGCCAGGTTTTTACTGCCAGAAGCCAATCACTTTAGAACAAGGGTAGGCCAATCGAGCTCTCTTACAAGCATTGGTTGGAGATTGTGACTCAAGGAAAGAATTTAAACCTAGAGTGTCCGGGATTACTTCCTCCCCGCCCCCGCCTGACGGTGCGTGTCCCGGAAGTGACGCACGGCTTTGACCGGGTGGCCGCCCTGCCCCCGCTTCCTTTCACGCCGTCGCTAGCCGTAGGTGGTTGTGGCCACCGTGCCCGGAGGGAGGCGGCGACTACCGATGATGCCTGGGAAACTCCTCTGGGGGGACATCATGGAGCTGGAGGCACCCTTGGAGGAGACCGAGAGCCAAAAGGAGAGGCAAAAGGTGCGCTGAGGATGGGCCGCGCCTCCTTTTGGACTGCGCCGGCCAGGGCGGGGAGGGGAGTTGTCCCTGATAGCCTGTCACCGCCGGGCCGTAGCATCCAAGGGCCTGCCTTCGCGCAGCCCTCGTTCCAGGGTCGTTCCTCCTTCCACCCCCCTCAGCCTGGAGAAGGGCGGCATTGGATTTTGGTTCCCCAGCCCTTTATCCGTCGGTGCCTGCGAGATGGGCAGACTCAAGCTCCCATCGACACGTAATTTGTTCGTTCTTCTTTCTTAAGCAGCGAGGCCTGTCATTTGGTTCTTGTTGGCCGTCTTAGAAAAGGTTTAAGAATACTGATTGATTTCAGTGTGTTACTTCTTCATCACCCTGACCTGTGTGCGAGAATCGGGGAGAGCGGCCTTAGGTTTACAAATCTCTGTAACTAGTCTTTAGAGGCTTAAACAAGAGTATCACAGGCAACACTGCCAGGATTTGGCTGTGATGGAGATCGTGTGGGTTGTATTAATAGACTTTACGGTATTTCCATTCAATTCACAAGTATTTATTGAGCCTAATCAGTGTCAGACTCTGTGCATCAAGGAATTTAAGTCCCTGCTCTCAACTAACCTGTAGAGTTGTAGAGTCTTCCCCCTTCATCCTGCCCCTCCAAAGAATGAGACCTGGAGATAAAAAGCTGAGAAGAGTAAGGAAGCGGTATTTGAAGGCTGACATTTGACAAAAGAATGAAAATATTCTGTATAGGCCCAGAGAGCAGAATCTTACCACAAGGTAAACTTGCCAATCCAGCCAAGAAGTTTTTTAAAATTTATTTTTTATTTTTTAAAAATATTTTATTTGCCCTGGCTGGTGTGGCTCAGTGGATTGAGCACTCTCCTGGGAACCAAGGGGTTACCTACCGGTTAGATTCCCAGGCAGGGCACATGCCTGGGTTGCGGGCCAGGTCCCCAGTGAGGGCGCACAAGAGGCAACCACACATTGATGTTTCTCTCCCTTCCCTTTCTGTCTAAAAATAAGTATATTTTCCCTTTCTTCTCTTCCTTCCCCTCTGTCTAAAAATAAGTATAAATAAATAAAACATTATTATTTATTTAGCAAATAGATTTTCTTTTAACATATTTTTATTTATTACTTTGCAAGCAAAAGAGAAACATCAGTTTGTTAGTCCACTAATTTACATATTCATTGATTCATTTTTGTATATGGCGTGCCCTGGGACCCGCCTGCAGCCTTGTCTTACCAGGACCACGGTCTAAGCAAGTAAGCTACCTCACCAGGCCAGTTGGGTTTTTTGTTTTTGTTTTTGTTTTGGTACTAAAATATATACAACATAATATTTACTATATTAACCATTTTTAACTGCAGTTTTGTCCTGACTGGGTGGTTCACTTGGTTGGAGCATCATCCAGTACACCAAAGTTTTGCAGTTCCATCCGTGGTGGGTACATATCTAGGTCGACATTTGATCCCCGTGGGAACGTGTACTTGAGGCAGCCTATCCATGTTTCTTTCCCTCTCCCCCCTCCCCCCAGTTCTTCTCACTCTCAAATCAATATACATATCCTCAAGTAAGTATTAAAAGTAGTAATAATAAAACAAACTACAGCCCTGGCTGGTGTAGCTCAGTGGATTGAGCACGGGCTGGGAACCAAGCGGTCCTGGTTCGATTCCCAGTCAGGGCACATGCCTGGGTTGCGGGCCAGGTCCCCATGAGGGCCATGTGAGAGGCAACCATACATTGCTGTTTCTCTCCCTCTCTTTCTCCCTCCCTTCCCCTCTCTCTATAAAATAAAAATAAAATCTTTAAAAAAAAAAAAACTACAGTTTTACAGCCTTAAGTACATTCATATTGTTCAACAGCCCTGGATGCCATTTATCTCCAGGACTTTTTCATCCTCCAGACTGAAACTCTGTGCCCATTAGACACCAACTCCCCTTTGCCTCCTGTCCTCAGCCCTTGGCAACCACCATTCTGCTTTCTGTCTCTGTGAATTTGATTACTCTAGATACCTCATGTAAGTGGGATGATCTAGCAGTTATTTTAATTTTGTCTCCTCCTGAAATATTTGTTTCTCATTTTGCATTCCAGTATTATCCATCTGTTAAGGTTTAGCGTATGTGCTAACCTCTATAATGTGTACATGTAATCTCATTCCCCTTTGAAGTCTTGTTCCAGTTCTCTCTTTACCATTTGATTGACATTTATTGTGCACTTTCTTGTAAAGTTAGCTCATTTTTCCTGTATATATCTTTCCTAAACATTTCCCAAAGATTCCTGAGGGAAATGACCATGTACTTGACCATTATTACATTTCACTATAATCTTATAAACTGATGGCTTTCAGATTGTACATTCTCCAGGATAACTTGCTGCAAAATTATACAGTTTAAAATGGTTAAAACGGTAAATTTTATGTTGTATATATTTAAGTACAATTAAACTGCTTGGCTGGAATGGCAGCTTTACCTTGGTGGGAAGGTGGGAAGGTGATATGGTTCTGTTGTCTGGGGCTATATGATTTAGAAACAGATTGGAGTACTCATAGAAATAAATTGAAGATAATTTTGGCTTTGGGTATGTTGAGCTATGGAGCTGGGCCTTAGGTTCCCAGAATTTGAGTGCAAGTGAGGAAGGTAGCTTGGCAGTGTATGTTGAAGCCATGAAAATGGTATGAAAGTGTATGTAGAGAACAGACTTAAGGAACATCCACAGAAAGAGGAGGCAGAGGAACCACTGAAGGTAGAGGTAAGAAGTTACGGAGGGAATAGAGTGTCATGGAAGCCAAGGAAGTGGAGCGTGTCAAGAAGTGTGGATCCGATGTGGAATGATGTATTTCATCACTTTGCCGTATTGCTAGGCTTGGACCTAGAGGTCTCACTTACCTTGCTTCATTTCCCTGAAATGCATGGCCCAGGAGCAACTTGAACTCCAAGGCTGGCTCTATAAATAATCTTATATTTCTATAGAAGCTATTGATTTGGGGAGATGTAGGCTAGTTCAGTTAACTAAAGATCAAATGCTGTAACATATAAATGTATAACTTAGGTTAATTTAAAGCTCTACCGTTTACAAAGCATTTTCACATGTTACTCAGTTTTCGCTGAAACTCCTGTTTTATGGATGAGAAAATTGTATGTGAAAATATTCTGTAAAATTGTGTAAATCATGGTGAAATTTTTGGTGGTAATAGCTTTTACTAACACTAATCAGTACTATCTAATTTATTTTGAACATTTGACTAAGTGATTCTGAATTGCTAAATTTTAAATCATTTCTTGCTATCTCCAGATATTAAAATACCACTAGTCTGGTATTTTAAAACTAAATTTGCAGAATAGTCCTGCAAAAAAGAAAAGTTAACTAAATTTGTAAAACTTTTAAAAACTTTCCAGGATTTCTAATATACTTGTTCTTCCATGGGAGTATAACAGTTAATTTGAATTATATAATTTTATTTGGTTTATTCTTTCATTAACCTGCTATTTATCAATGTTAAGAGAGGAAGCATGTTGTAAAAAGATCATGGGCTTTCAAGTCAAATGGGCCTTGATTTCTAGCACTTCCACTTGCAGGAAACTTAACATGTGGGTCTTTGGCAAGTTACTTACCTTTAAGAACTTCTGTTTCCTCATCTGTAGAATGGCAAAGGTAATACAGGTTCGCTATCCCTTATCCAAAATCCCTGGGGCTAGATGTGTTTTGGAATTTGGAATTCAGAATTCTGGGGATTTTTTAGAAGGTTAACACCCCAGTAGGGTTTTGGGGCTCCCAACCTGTAATCAAACATCTTAGTGTTAAATATGAATATTTACACTAAGTATAATAAATAAGGACTATAGATAACCTCGTATTAGTTCAAGTCACATTTTGCCACCAAATGAGTTCAGGTCAGGTAAGGTTTTGTATCCAAATAAGTTACAAAAAAACTTTCGGTTTTCAGAGCTTTATGGATATCGGAATTTCAGATAAGGGATTATGGACCTGTACTTCCCTTATAGGGTTGTTATGAAGATTTAAACCAGATAAGCCGAAAACACATTACACAATGCTGGGTAGGTACTCAATAAGGATTAATATTTTTTTCTTGGAGATATTTGAAGTCTTTGTTTTTTAATTTATAAATCTTGGGTTCTCATTCTTTTTCTGAAAAGGACAATTTTAATTTCCTTTAAATCTAATGATGGGATTAGAGAGGGGCTAGAAGCCAAGTCGTGAGATTGTAAGAGATGAGAAAGCAATACATGAGGCTAAAGCTTGGCATTAGAAGCCAGCTTCAATTTCTATCAGGTTACTTTTTTAAGGTAACTGTGGATTGAGCTTTGCTGTTTGGGGACTCACGCTCTACTCTTAGAGGAGCGCTGTGACTCTCTTGTCACTGCTGCTTTGTTTTTTTCACAGAGTGATAGAAGGAAGTCAAGGCACCATTATGACTCAGATGAGAAATCAGAAACAAGAGAAAATGGTGTTTCAGATGATTTGGATGCTCCCAAGTCCAAAAAAGCTAAAATGAAAGAGAAGCTAAATGGAGACACTGAAGAAGGATATAGACTTTCAAATGAAGTTTCTAAATCTCATAAGTCAAGAAGAAAAGGTCTGCCAAATGGAGATATTGATGAATATGAAAAAAAGTCAAAGCGAATGACTACCTTAGATAGTTCTCATAAATCAAGTGATAATAAACTAGAAGAGGTATGGATACTTTTTGTTTTACATTTGACATTATCCTTGAAATACAGGTTAATTTGAATGTTTAAACTAATTAGGATTGATTTTATAATATTTCCTTCTTAGTATCCAGTATTCTCATTTGGACCCTGGAGTCTCTACAGCTGAAACCTGAGCCTTTTTTCCTTTGTCCCTTGTTTCTTTTAAGGTATTGCCTTTTTTGGGGGCTGAGATGGGGGATGATCAGATTAAAACCTTTGCTATACATTTGGGTTGTTAAACTTTTTTCCGAATTGCTTATTGATGGTCACCTACTTGCATTTCTTGCGGTTTTTTTGGACCCTACCAGTACTCATGAATTGACTTCTGACTTCCTGAAACAAGGTACATAAGTCCACTTGACTTTGTGTATTTTGCCTTCTGCTTTTTTCTGCTTTTATAACTATAGAAACTTTAAATGATCTTTGTCTTTGTAACTGAATCTTAAAGCTGCATTTTAAAAACGGAAATGAAAGAAAAGTGATCTGAAGAAATCTGTTCTCCTGGGTATTTTGGAGGAAGTGTAGAAAACATGTTTAGTATAGAATCTTTGTTGCTTTTGCCCAGTACCTGTTAGAGTAGATATTTTCTTGCACAGAATTTGTTTGGTTTGTTTCTGCAGAGTTCATAGATTCTCTAGGTATTACAAATTTTCAGTGAATTATTTACATCCTCCGAAAGAAACAACTTTGATATTTTTAATAATTCTTGGTAGTTAATAATTCTTTTTATTTTTAAAATCTGATGGTTACTGATAATTTAAATACATTCGAGGTTAATTTAATGTGTATCTTGGGGGAGTTTTGGGAAAAGATGCTGAATCCTTGCCTTACAGTGTGGTGTTTTTATGTTTATGATTTGCTATTGGTCAGGAAGTACTTATGTTGCAGAGTTAATCTAAATAAGCCCCTCCAAATCTGTATTGCTGGTAGAAGACTATACAGGTTGCTCTTGCTCTTTTGGGATTTTGCCTCATACCATGCTCTGTATCATAATAGGCTTACCTGTTTATAATTTTATTTAGTTCATGTTAGGATTCAGGAATTCTACTTCTAGAAATTTATCTTCCTAAGGACATAAAAATGAGGTATGCAGAAATGTATAAATAAGTTCTGTTATCACAGTGACATTGTTGATAATAGCCAAAAATGAAAACATCCTGTCTGGTAGTAGGCAGTTGGCCTAATAAAATACACTAAAGCTATGCATAGCATACATCTATCCTAAAGAATTATCATATGAAAATGTTGGGAAGGTATTCAGTATCTCTTACTAAATGAAAAAAGCAGATTACAGAACAGTAGATACAGTATTTCTTATTTTTACTTAAAAAATTTCTATGTCCATAGAGTGAGGATTGGGAGAGTGTTTCTTTCAAACATTGCTTTAGCTGACTGGATTATAGGTAACTTTCTTTCTGTTTATATATGGTTTCTAAAATTTCTACTGTGAAAATGTATTACTTTTGTAATATTTTTTTCTTTTAGTCTTAAAAAGTTGACAGCATTGAGGTTTACGTAATGGCTTACAATTTGATTTTGCTATTAATGTCTTTTATTTGATTCTCTATTTCAAAATTGCTATTGTGTTGGTTCTGGAACTCCTTTTTTTAAACACACCAATAATAAAGTTCGTGGGTAGATATGTTGTCTTTGTTCTATAAACACACTGAGTGGAAGACAGAATTTTTAATAACTGTTAAATGATAATGTCACACTAACCTGTACATATGTTAAAGACATTTTCAGTCTTACGGGAACTTTTCTTTATACTTGTGACCTAGAAAATGCCTTTTAGAGCTATAGAACAACTTTTTAAAAACTAGAACAACTTTTTAACTTTTATTTTTGGAAGCAATTTACATTCTTCATTGTGTGATTTCTTTAGGGCTGTTTTATTGGCTGGTGTTAATCCTCGTAATTAACATTATTTGTATCTGAATGTGATTTAGATTATTAAGTAGTTCTTTTATAATATCTTAGTTAATTGGAACTATATTTTGATTTATGTAATAGATGTATTTCTAAAGGGAGATTAATTATTTTTAAATGGATTATGGGAAAATATATTAAGTAAGCTTGCTACAATATTTAAAGGGATACTTTCGAAATTGAAAGAATTTCTCACTAATTTACCTTATAAATTAATCTATACAGTTTTCGCAAGTACTAACTGAAGTTGATTTGTTAGCTTATTTAGTAAAAACAGTAAATGCGGAAAAATTCTAAATACTTAGTCAAATGTGAACCATATTAGAACTTTTTAAAAATTTATTTTATTTTTATTTTTTTAAATTACTTTATTATTATTCAATTAACAGTTGTGTGCATCCTCTCCCCTGCTCCCACCCTCCCCCTTGGTTCAGTCTATGTGTGCTCTGTAGTGTGAACCATATTAGAACTTTGATTTCATTTTGACAGACCCTAACACGTGAACAGAAGGAAGGAGCCTTCTCCAATTTCCCTATTTCTGAAGAGACTATAAAGCTTCTGAAAGGTACTATGAATTTTAATGGATATGCAATGGAAAATCTAAATCTAAAAGCTAGATTTTCTGGCCAAAAGGAGAATATAGAAAGCATAAATAGCTCTTCTTTAATTGCAGTTATTTCTACATCATTCTTTTTGTATCCTGATCTATTTTTAAATCTAAAGAACCATATGTATTTGTCAAAAATTTAGACCTTTTAAAAAAAATAATTCCTCTTTGGAGTAGGAATAACTGTAAATGTTGCTGGGTGGTATATCTTTAGGCAGTTGTTGAGGAATCGGGATTATCATTTTCAGATAAATATATTTTTTCCTAATTCTAGTCTTAAATAAATATTTCAATGAAATCTCATTTTACAGGTCGAGGGGTAACATATCTCTTTCCTATTCAAGTTAAGACCTTTGGTCCTGTATATGAAGGAAAAGATTTAATTGCTCAAGCACGGACAGGAACAGGAAAGACATTCTCTTTTGCCATTCCCTTGATTGAAAGACTCCAAAGAAATCAAGAGACAATTAAAAAAAGCCGCTCACCAAAGGTAACCATTATAGGGAGTAAAAGGTTTAAACATTAATGAAAAGGGAAAGAAAGGGTATACTGGTTTTAAGTTCAAGTACCCCTAGGATAGAACAGTTAGCTCCATGGCATAAAGTAAAAATTTGGGTCCTAAAGCAAAAATTTGTTGATTGTTTTTTTTTTTTTAAACAAAAAAATCTCACCCTGACCAGTGTGGCTCTATTGTTTGGGCGAAGTCCTTCAAGGTGAATAGTTGCCAGTTCCATTCCTGTCAGGTCACATGCCTGGGTTGTGGGTTTGGTCCTCAGTCAGTTAGGACATGTGCGAGGTGCAGACAACATTTTCATGTTTCTCTCTCACATCAGTGTTTCTCTCCTCTTTCTCCCTCTTTTCCCCTCTCTCTCGAAAATAAGTAACATTTTTAAAAGTAAAATCTCAAGTAAAGCCAAAGTGGTTATTGTGTATGAATGTAATGTTTATGGACCCTTACATATCTTTGATAACTGTATAATTATTATGAAGCCAGCATATCTCATTTAAGGAGTATTTATAGTTAGTATATTTAGTGACCTCTCTCTTCCCTTTTTTAGTCATAACCTTTGCTTTTAAATAGTGTATTTGCTAAAGAGGTATTCATTTATGTGGTCATCAGCAAATTATCAATATTTTTTTCATTGGTTGACTTTAGGAAGAGATTATAGAGATGATACTGCTGGTCCCTATGTTATAAGGGTACTGGAGGTCTGTCTTAATGTATAAGAAGTAAAGAACAGAGAGGACCTAGTGAAATTTTAGCTTAAAATTAGAACTTTTTAGAATCTATGTTTATTTTAAGATTCATAAAAGTTAAGAAGAGCCCTGGCTGGTGTGGCTCACTGTGTTGAGCACCAGCCTGTGAACTGAAAGGTCACTGGTTAGGTTCCCAGTCAGGGCACATGCTTGGGTTGAGGGCCAGGTCCCTGGTTGGGCTGAGCGAGAGGCATCCAGTCAGAGTATCTCTTGTATATCATGTCTCCCTCTCTCTCTTTCTCCTTTCCTTCCCCTCTCTCTAAAAATAAATAAAATCTTTTTTAAAATGTGAAGAAGAAAAATCAGCATCATAATTTGAAAAAATATGTGACTACCAGTAATTTGCTCTTTGAGACTATAAATAGTATTACAGTATGAAAATATCACATATGTGAATGTAATTAAGTCATAGTGGTCTTGGATCAGGTTGGCCAACAGGGCAAATCTTTTTCAGAGAATTTCGCTTCTTAGGTGAAATTAGGAAACATTACAAGTAATAGAACTACGACACAGTCCGAGCACTGCCTTAGAGACTTTTATGCCAAAAGGACATTACTGGAAACTCCAGCTCTACCACTTCTAGCTGTTTGGTCTTGGGCAAGATTCTTAACTTCTTAACTAAGACTCAGATTCCTCATTTGTAAAATTGGAATAATCCACCTCACAGGGTTTTTGTGAGGGTCAAATTAGGTAATTCATGTAAAGCACTAGTGGCTGGCACATGGTGAGCATTCATTTATTCAGCAAGTGTTTTTTGAGTATCTGTTCTGTGCCAGGTACTGTTTGAAGAGCCAAGGAAGGCATACAATAATTCAAATGGACATAAGTCCTTGCCTACGTGGACCTTACATTTTAGTGAGTGAGAGACAATAAGGAAATAAGTAAAATATAAATATCTTATATGGTATAAATGCTAAGGAGAAACTGGGGCATGAGGATATGAAAAGAGGGTTAGGAAACTCATTGAGGAAGTGAATTTTGAAGAGACCTGAAGTAAGGGAGGATAAAATAAATATAAGCTGTTGTTCTTGTTGTTTTTTACGCTGTCCTTAAGTACCAGGGCATTAATGTTGAGATTCCTAGTTTTAAATATGCCTTAAAAAATCTTCTTAATTTAAATTTAGTCATCTTTAGAAAAGTATTTTTTTGTTTTTTAAACCTCTTGCTCAGGTACTTGTTTTGGCTCCTACAAGGGAACTGGCAAATCAAGTAGCCAAAGACTTCAAAGATATAACTAGGAAACTCAGCGTAGCATGTTTTTATGGTGGAACATCATATCAAAGCCAAAGTGAGTAAATATGTATAATAGTACCACAAAGATCTATTTACTACTTTAAAAATCTAAAGAAATAATAGGAAAATATATATTGATTTACATGTTGCTGATATTTCTCTCCTCTCACAGTTAATCATATTCGAAATGGTATTGACATCTTGGTTGGGACCCCTGGTCGTATCAAAGACCATCTGCAGAGCGGCCGACTAGATCTTTCTAAACTGCGCCACGTTGTGCTTGATGAAGTGGATCAAATGCTAGATTTAGGTTTTGCTGACCAAGTTGAAGATATCATCCACGAGTCCTACAAAACTGGTATATCCTAATTCAAAATAAGCATATTAGCAATTATTCTCGTATCTGAAAACTTACAAAGTTTTTACTTTGTAATTTTCACTGCATTGTCCCCAGGGTTCTAACAGAACTGAAGTTATTTGGTGTCTGTTCTTTTCATGAACAAGAATATACAATAGCATACTTTAAGTAACTATTTCTCACTTTTCTTTGCTTTCTTCCATTCTTTTTTATCGTCAGTAGTTAGATTTACTAATTGATTTTATTGAAAATTTCATTTCATTTTCTTTGCCCATTGTTTCTTCTTAAATTCTCACCTTACTTCTGGGTTCTGTCTTGTTTATATTTTCCCCCAGTTTTGAAAGTTGAAAGTTTTAATAATTGCAATGAAGTTTGTATGTTTGAAATTCATGTTTTGAAATTTTCACTATTTTCTTGAAGTTTAGGGGGATTTTTAAGAGCTGACTACATCATGGGATATTAAAAAAGCATTTGAATTCTTTTTGTTTAAGATTCTGAAGACAATCCTCAAACTTTACTTTTTTCTGCAACTTGCCCACAGTGGGTATACAAAGTTGCAAAAAAATACATGAAATCCAGATATGAACAGGTTGACCTTGTTGGAAAAATGACTCAAAAGGCCGCAACTACTGTGGAAGTAAGTAGCTTTCCAGCATGACAGATTTTAACATTTAGTTGGTATTTTGAAATTTGTTGAAGCTAAACTTAAGTTTTGGGTACCACTTTGGCTCAGATCTTTTTTTGCCCTTAGTCAGTAAGATATTATGTAATTCTATAGTACGAGACTGAAGAGCAGAATAGAATAAATAGGGAGAAAAGGTATGAACAGGCAAACTCTAGGATAGAAACAGGCAGCCAAGAAAGAATTATAAAGTATGTAGAATGAGACACAGGAGGCGTTTTGTAGCAATTCAAAAAGAATGGTGCTGGACCCTGGGTGGTGTAGCTTAGTGGATTGAGTGTGGGCTGTGAACCAAAGGGTTGCCAGTTCGATTCCCAGTCAGGGCACATGCCTGGGTTGCGGGCCAGGTCCTTGGTGGGGGCCACATGAGAGGCAACCACGCATTGATATTTCTCTCTCTCCCTTCCTTCCCTTCTGTCTAAAAATAAATAAAATCTTAAAAGAAAAAAAAAAGGAATGGTGCTGGGATAATTTGTTAAAGCTTAAGTGAAAAAAGTTACACCCTCATCTCATATCCTACATCAAAAAATTTTCAAAAGATTTTTTACAATTAAGCATAAAATCATTAAAGCACGTGTGAATGAATAGTTATTTGATTTCTGGAAAGGGAAGGCTTTTCTAAATGGAAAGTCAGAAGAATATATTATAAAGAAAAAGGTTGATAATTTTGACTCCATGAAAAGTTAAATCAGTATGTTTTTTAAAAAATATTAAAGGTAATATTTGCATGATTTATGATAGGTATGTGCCATATAGATAACTTTTCCATTTAATAGAGGAGCATATATGTGGATATAGATAAAAATAGGCTAAATGAACAATAGTATAATCTGTAAATACAATGTAGAGGTTAAAAAGAATGGATTTGAGCAATACAAACCAAATTATAAAATGATATGTATAGAATTGTACTATTTAAAAAACAAAAATGCTAGATTCTTTAGGTATTTATATAAATGTACAAAGGTATGTTGTAAGGATAAATATCAACTTAATAATAATTCTAGGAAAGAGAACTTTTTGTAGTATAGGATGGCTTGATGAAGCTTTGTATATTTGGTAATGGCTGAAAGTTTTACAGTAAGAAAGTAAAATGTATCAGTGAAAAATTTTATTAAGGACGTTTTCAAATATATACAAAAATTGAATAGTATAAGGGATTTGAGATACCTATCACCAGGCTTTAAGAATGATCTTTCCTATATACCCATACAGTCTTTCTTCATCCCTGCATTTAAAGCAATCTACTGTCCTGGCTGGTGTGGCTCAGTGGATTGAGCACCAGCCTGCAAACTGAAAGGTTGCTGCCAGTCAGGGCATGTGCCTGGGTTGCCGGCCAGGTCCCCAGTTGGAGATATGTGAGAGGCAGCCAATCCATGTTTCTCTCCCCCTCTTTCTCCCTCCCGTCCCCTCTCTTGAAAAATATGTAAAAATCTTTTTAAAAAGTTAATAAATAAATCCATAAAAATAATTAATTTTAATTATTAATTTTTATTTTTAAAAATAATTTTTATTTTTGAAAAGAAATTAATATTTATTTTTAAACTAAAACTAAATAAATCTTTAAAAATAAGTAAAATAAATGATACCATATCATTTTCATGTAACTTAATATATTTTTTAAAAGAATAAAGACTCTTTAAAAAAAACAGAAAACCACAAAGTTATTATCACAGTAGAAGAAAACAGTAATTCTTTAACATCATTAAATATCCAGTATCCACATTACCCTACTTGTCTTTTTTTTTTTTTAAAAGTAGTTTGTTTGAATCTGGATCCAGATAAGATCCTTAAATTATACTGGTTTGTATGTCTTAGATCTTTTATAATCTGTAGATTTTTCTGTCCATTTTTTTTCCTTGCAATACTTTATTGAAAGGAATTAGTTGTCTTACAGGTTTCCCACAGTCTCAATTTTTCTGATTTGCAACTCGGTGGTATTCTTTAACATGCTCCTCTGCCTTCATTTTCCTGTGAGTTAATGGTTAGATTATTAATTGTTAGGCTTGATCATATACAGGGTTTTTTTGTTTTTCTATTTTTGAGAGTGGGGGAAGCAAGACTTGTAGGTAGTAAAAATGATTCTTGGTTTTCTCTTGTGTGCTTTTCTCTGTTTTCCAGGTGTTCAATAGTTTATGTTACATTTTTAAGGCAATTTTGAGATATATGTTAAAATGCACAGATTTAAAATGTACAGACAGTTTAAGTTTTTAACATGAGCATTTTCAAACAACAAAAAGTTGAATTTCAGCCCTGGCTGGTATGGCTCAGTGAACTGAGTGCCGGTCTGCAAACCAAAGGGTCACCGGTTTGGTTCCCAGTCAGGGCACATGCCTGGGTTTCAGTCCAGGTCCCCAGTGGGGGGCACATGAGAGGCAGCTACACATTGATGTTTCTCTCCCTCCCTTACCCTCTCTAAAAATAAATAAAATCTTTAACAAAAAAAAAAGTTGAATTTCACAGTGAGCACCCATATACTCTACAGCTGGAATCTGTCATTAACATTTTACTGTGTTTGCTTTATCACATATCTACCCATCCCTATATCTGTTTTATCTCTTGATGTATTTCAAATTGCAGAAATCAGTATACTGCCCCATAAGTACTTTAACATGCATGTCTTTAGCTGCACTGAGCTCTAGCTCAATATTTACTAAATTTTTATTGAGATAAAAATTCGAATAACTAAATTTAAATTTGTAACGTGTACAATTCAGTATCATTTAGTACATTAACAATGTTGTACAACCATCTTCTTTTCCCCCAAACACTTCATCATCCCAAAAGGAAACCTGGAACCGTTTTGTAGTAGTTTTCTCCTTCCCCAGCAAGTGCCAGTCTGCTTTTTGTCTCTGTGGATTTACCCATTCAGGTGTCTCATAGAAGTGTAATCATGTAATATGCGACTTTTGCGTTTAGGCTTCTGTCACTTAGCATGATACTTTTGAGGTTTGTTCATGTAATATTTACAGTTGTTAAAGATAAGGTTTACATACAACAATGTAAATTTTAAATGTACACTCAGTTTTGACTAGTTCATGCATGTGTGTAACCCAAACCCCTTTCAAAATATCGAATATTATCATCATCGCAGAAAGTTTCCTCATGCTTCTGCCCACTCAGTCCTTCATACTTAGGCAATCACTGTTCTGATTTTTTTCTACCATAGTTTAGTTTTGCTTGTTTTAGAACTTCATGTAAATGCAGTCATACAGTGTATACTCTTTTTTTTCAGGGCTTCATTCACCCAATATATGTTTCGAGATTCATCCCTGATGTTACATGTGTCAGTAGTTGGTTCTCTATCTCTCTTTTAGTCGGTTCCTTTTAATTACTCAGTAGTATTCTATTGTATACAGATACTGCAATTTGTTTATCCTTTCACCTAGTGATGGCCATTTGTACATTGTTTTTAAATGGGATTGGGCAGAATCTTTGTTTCATTGTCTCCCAGCAGGGCCAATTCTTGAACAGATAGAAAAAAATGTACAGGAGAAATCATTTTTACTAATTTTAATGAAATAGATATTTGGCATTTTGTTTCCTCAAAGCATTTGGCTATCCAGTGTCATTGGTCTCAGAGACCAGCAGTTATTGGAGATGTCCTTCAAGTCTACAGCGGTTCTGAAGGGAGGGCTATTATTTTCTGTGAGACCAAAAAGAATGTAACCGAAATGGCCATGAATCCACACATAAAACAGGTAAGTCTTCTTTCATGGTTTCTCTCATTGAGATTATAGGGGTGAATCACTCAACAAAAATCTGTATTGTCTTTCGTGGCCCAGGTTCAATGTCATTTGTAGAATTGAGTCTAATTCAGAAAGAAGTTGTAGCTAGCCTGTTGTGATCTGTTAAATCAGGACAGAATTTTCCCTGTTTGCATCAGGTTTGTTAAGATTTTACAGATGTGAGCTTGAAAATATAGAGATTGAAACAGTGAGTGTCTGCAAATAAGAGTGGGTAATACTTTAGAGTTGTGTTATAAAACAAATCACAAATACTTAATGAATGAATCAGAATATTAAGTCCATGTCTTTTTTTCTTTCAACTTTTCATTGGAGAAAATTTCAAACATAAAAGTTGACAGTGTAATGAACCTCTATGTATTCATTCTCTACCTGCAATAATTATTTCATCCAAATTACACTCACTTCCTAGTCCTAACTCATTTTGATGCAAACCGTAGATAGCATATGTCCCTAAATATTTGGCTATGTGTCTGTAAAAGAAAAGGATTATATTTTTAAACCCCACTATGCTGTTATTTAAACAATTAACAGTAATTAATACCTTGAAATATCAATTAGTGTTCAGATTCTCAATTGCCTCATAAGTGCTTTGCCTTTTATAGTTTTTTTTTTTCCCTTGAATCTGGAACCAAGTAGGATTCTTTCATTGTGTGATTTCATTAAATCTCTTTAATATATGGATTCCTCCTATTTTTTTTTTTCTTGTAGATTTTTATTGTTGATTAAGAAGCCAAGTTTCCATAATCTAGGCAGGGTTGTCCAATCTGCAGCCCACAGGCCGCATGTGGTTCAAAATGGCTATGAATGCAGCCCAACACAAAATCATAAACTTATTTAATATGTGGCCCAAGACAACTCCTCTTCTTTCAGTGTGGCCCAGAGACGCCCAAAAGTTCGACACCCCTGACTGAGTATTGCTTCTGTGTGATATCATTTAACATGTTCCTCTGTCTTCCGCATTTTCTGAAAATTCAGGTTTGTTTATTTGGAGCAAAACTATTTTATAGGTAGTATACCTCCATCAGGAGATATGTAATGTCCAGTTCTTTCTCTTTTTGTGATGTTAATTTAACATCCATTGTAGTAATGCCATTGGTCTCTATGTCATTGTCTCTTTGGTTCTCTTTGGTCATTTTTTGTCTGTGACTTGTTATCTAGTATATTCCTGAGGAAAAACTCATGGAAACAATATTGCCTGTTGATAATAGCTTGATTGTAGCTTTATACCTGAAAATCATTTTGGCTAGATAAGAAATTCTTGGTTCAAATTTTCTTTCCTTCATTATCTTAATTTTTTTTTATTGTTTTTGGAATAAAGCATACTGTAAAAAGTTTGATGCCAGTCTGATTTTTTTCCTTATAAGTGATTTTGGTCTTTTGCCTGAATACAAAAGACCTTTTTCTTTTTCCTTAAAAATCAACAGTTGCCCTGGTTGATGAAGCTCGGTGGATTGAGTGCCGGCTTGTGAGCCCAGTCATGGCACAGGCCTGGGCTGTGGGCCATGTCCCTGGTTGGAAGCATGTATGAGGCCACTCATCGAGATGTTTCTCTTGCATATCAGTGTTTCTTTACCAGTCTTTCTCCTTCCCTTCCCCTTTCTCTAGAAATGAATAAATTAAATCTTAAAAAAATAAAATAAAAATCAGTACTTATATTAGAATATATTTTGGTAGTGGTCTTGGTCACTTTTTCTGGGTACCCAGTATACACATGCAATTTCTAGTGTTAAGTGTGTATGTTTTTAATTTCAGCAAAATTTTCTTGAATTACTATTGGTATTTAGTTTGACTGCTTTGGGGTTTTTCTTAACAGTTTCTTGTTATAAGTATGTTGGCTCTTCTTTTCTCTCTTTTTCACTTTATCTCAAATCTTTTTTATTTTTTTCTTCAATTTTCAAAACTTACCATTCTTAAGGCATCGTTTATTATGCTTACTCAATCTTGTATTCCTACCGGTATAGTCTTCATCTGTGTATAGTGTTTATTTTTTATTTCTACTTGTGACTTGAGTCGTTTCACCTTAGTTCTTGATTTTTCTCATTTTGGTATTTCTTGTTCTTTAATATATCATTCCAAAAAATTTAGCTCATTCAGAAATATACTAAACTTTTCATCTGTTTTGTGTACATGCCTTTCTAGAGCTCTTTTGTTATTTGAGGAGACTAGTCTGCTTATTTTTTTCCCCTTCCTAATTAACTTTTATAAGATTTAACCGTTACCTTTTCTGATACCCATTTTTAGATGAAATTAATCTTTCTGAATTTTAGATGGGCAGGTATAGATTTTCTACTTCGTAGCTCTGGAGCTACTGCTTCTGTTATTTTTGTTAGTGTTTAAGAATTTGGTCTGTGAATTGTATTGCAATAAAGGTGTTTCAAAAAAAAAAAAGGTCTCCCACTTTCTCGGCTCTACCTGTCTTTTCCCTCACTTTTATCTGGATATATTCCCTCTCTCACTTTCTCTCTCTCTTTTTTGCTTCTATAGTCTCTGACATCCTCAGTTTGGATTCTAGATCCAACAATTTCTCCTCAGTGTGGGGCTGTGTTCTGGAAAGGAAGCATTGGCTTGTTCATTTTGAAAGTCCCTACAGGATCCAGGCTGCTCCAGCCTCTTTCAGACCTTACCTCCGGCTCCTCACCGTTGCCCTTCAGTGTGTGAAAACTCTCCCACTTCCAGCTGTTAGTCTCAGATTGGCCCATCATGCTCTCCAGGGAGTATCTGTTCTTAGGACTAGCAAGTTCCTCACATATATACAGGTGTTGTCCCACTTGCTCATATTTTGGAAATCATGAAAATACCTTGTCACTTAGTTTCGTCATAGATGTTGTCTGTGGATTTTAATTTTGTTATCTTTTTTACTCTTTTTTTATGTGGGAACTGGAAGTTCAAAGGCTGCACTGTCACCATCTTTTCCGTGTGTTTGAACTAATTGCATAGCTTTAGGTTTGTATCCAGAGTAAACAGAGAGATGCTAAATAGTGTTGGAGCATAGCTGATTTACCTTTCCTGTTATTGCTTCAGAACACTCAGCAGCAGCTGTCTTAGAAGCTATTGCTTTATCTTATGGGGAGGAATTACCTTGCTGCAAAGGTTGGGTGAGATGCCCTCTTACTGGATGATAATCGTTTTCTATGGTTGAGAATAATGCAATTTCTCCTCCACTGGTTTGATGTGTGAGTAAAAAGTAGTGATACAAGATTTTATGGACTAATGAAGGAACTTCAAGATTAATTTTTTAGCCCTGGCTGGTGTAGCTCAGTGGATTGAGCGCGGGCTGTGAACCAAAAGGTCGCCGGTTCGATTCCCAGTCAGGGCACATGCCTGGGTTGCGGGCCAGGTCCCCATGAGGGCCATGTGAGAGGCAACCATACATTGCTGTTTCTCTCCCTCTCTTCCTCCCTCCCTTCCCTTCTGTCTAAAAGTAAATAAATAAAATCTTTAAAAAAAAGATAAATTTGCCCCGGCTGGTGTGGCTCAGCGGACTGAGTGCTGGCCTGCGAATCAAAGGGTGGCTGGTTCGATTCCCAGTCGGGGCACATGCCTGGGTTGCGGGTCGGGTCCCCAGTTGGGGATGTGGGGGAGGCAACCACACATTGATATTTCTCTCCCCCTCTTTCTCCCTCCTTTCTCCTCTCTCTAAAAATAAATAAAATGTTTAAAAAAAAAAAAAGATACATTTTTTAATTTTTTTTAAGGTTTTATTTATTTATTTTTAGAGAGAGGGGAAGGGAGGGAGACAGAGAGGGAGAGAAACAGCAATGTATGGTTGCCTCTCACATGGCCCTCATGGGGACCTGGCCCGCAACCCAGGCATGTGCCCTGACGGGGAATCGAACCGGGGACCCTCTGGTTCCCAGCCCGCGCTCAATCCACTGAGCTACACCAGCCAGGGCAAATTTTTTAATTTTTATTTTAAAATTAAAATTTAATTTTTAAGTCAGTTTTTACCAGAAAATTGTCTTCTGAATTCTAAACAAGTATACACACACAAACATAAACTTTTGGTAAATAATTTATTCATAAACCGGAGAACTGGTAACCATCACTACTACCATGAATGTATTATGTCCCCCTTAGGACTAGTTATCAAGTGAAAAATTAGTGTTGCATCAGATTTTTAAAGTGAATTTGAAAAATTCACTACGAAAAACTGTCTAACTTAAACTGTGTTTGCTTATGGCTTTTTAAAAAAGTAATGAGATAATGTTTTCTTTCTTAAAACATTTACATGTAATTTTGAGAATTGAATAAAGTGACATTTTTATTATGGGGAGGGAACCCTATTTAACTTAGGTTCCATAATATCATACAGGTTTTCATCCCTCTGGCTAATCTTTCCCAGTTTTGTTAAGTTCTTTCTATATTATTGCTGTGCTTTAAATGTTGGCATTCTTCACATTTCTAACCTCTGTACTTGTTTCTTTCCAGTCAAAATATTCTTTGTGAGCATAGTTATTAATCAAACAGACTTCGGAGTCAGATCAGTGTTTAAATCCCAGTGTGTTACTTACTAGCTGTGTAAGCTTATGCGAGTCACTTCATGTTTTTGTGCCCATGTTTCCATTTTTAAAAGTGGTATTAAAATAATTTTTTACACTTTTAAGATCTATGGTAAATAGAATCATTGAGGTATTATTGTTTAGCACAGTACTTAATAACAAACAGTAAGTGTAGAAATACAGAAGTATAGCTGTATGTAGAGATGCATATATCTCATTACTCCTATAATACTGTCTATATACTGATGATGTCTAAATCTTTTTCCAGATTAGCTCTGTCTCCAGTATCTAGACCTGTGTTTACTGTACAGGCTACAGATATCACAATCTATTATGTACCTAAAATTGAATTCATTCTCTCCTATACTCCTACCTCCTCTCTCTTCAACATTCCCTATTGTTGAATGATTTATCTATCCATAAGCCAGAAATCTATCACCCTTGACTTTTCTTTCTTACCATTTGCCATCTAGTTAACTACAAAGAGGTTTTTGGATTCTCTCTTACTGTTGCTGTAGAAACTCAAAATCTGGGAGTCATGTATAATGTTCCTTTCACTTATACTCATTTCCACTCCCTTCACAAGTCCTCCCAGTTTCATCTACTAATAGTTCTGGAATTCATTTATAGTCTAGTCTCTACTTACCTTTCCACCCTTATCTTCTTACTACATTTCCCTCCAATTTCTGCACTCTCTTCATACATGCCATGCTTTCTGTCACCACAGAGCTCTTTCCTAGCAACTCCTACTCATCCTTCAGACATCAGTCCAGAGAACCACTTTCCAGGGACCTTTTCCTTGTGCCACACTAGGTCAGTTTGTCCTATTATAAATGGTCTTTGGCTCTAAGACCCATGAATCATCCATTAGACTTGTTAGCTAAATTTATTTGTGTGCCAAATTATTTGATTAATATTCCCCACCAGAGTATAAAGATCATGATGACTGTGGCGGTCTTAAATTTTTGTTTGCCATTTTACTTCTAGTGCCTAAGATGTTGTATATTACTAAATATTAGTTGAATGAATAGATGGTCATTGTCACTGCCTTGGTGAGGTCAGGGATACCCTATTTTGCCATATATAATGTGCAACCACGGTTTTGGCCAAACTTTCAGGGGAAAAAACCTTTTGTTTTAATTTTTATTGAAATAAGTAATTCAATTATTTATTTATTTATATTCGGGAGGGGATTATTACCGTATTCCAGGGTATTATTTTGCATATGGATATTGTTATTGCTTTCTAGAGTTATACTTTTAACGCATAAGCATAAATAAGAGAATTAAAAACATTTATATAGCCTGGCTGATGTAGCTCAGTGGATTGAGCGCGGGCTGGGAACCAGAGGGTCCCGGTTCGATTCCCAGTCAGGGCACATGCCTGGGTTGCAGGCCAGGTGCCCAGTGAGGGCCATGTGAGAGGCAACCATACATTGTTCTTTCTCCCTCCCTTCTCCTCTATCTGAAAATAAATAAATAAAATCTTTAAAAAAAAAATTTATGTAGATACAGAATTAGTACTACCCATGTATAGTAAGCATCCTTATTTTTCCCTCAAAAATTTGGGCAAAAGAGTGCACATTATACACGGCAAAATGCGGTACCTCTTTTGAATTTTCACAACAGCCTGCTACCTAGGTCTCTAGCTTTTGCTTTCTAATACGTTCTGTCCATTCTAATACATTCTATATGTTGTAGCCAGAGTGTTCATTCTACAATACAAATATGTTCATGATAATCTTCTTACAGACGTTCATGTGTTCTACTTTGTCCCTCAGGATAAAATTTGTATTCCTTTCAGCCTCATATCTCACCACTTCTCCTTTTCACTCTGTGATTTGGCAATATTTAACTCAAATATGTATAGTTCCCCAGACACGCTCTGTGTATTTTTTCTGCCTGGAACTCTCTAGCCTCCTGTTCACCCTATTACCTGACTACTAGTTCCTTAATTATGTGTCAGGTCTCAGCTTCAGTGCTACCGTCTTCTCAAACAAGATTGAATTAGATTTCCCTGTTAGGTATTTCTATAGCGCTCTGCACCTGGTTATATAGCGCATGTCACACTGTATTGAAAATGCCTATGAACTTGTCTTTTCCTGGACTGTTACTTTATGACTGTTTCAGAACCCGGCTTAGTGCCTGGTGCATAGTAAGTACTCAGTGAGTTAACTCATGAATGTGTTAGGCTTAAATACTAAGGTTTTAGATGGTTTAGACATGGTTGGGGTTTAATCCTTATTATAAATTTTAATAGTGGCTCGGAATACTAGTTTATAATGCTGGGAAAATTATTTGCAGCCCAGTGGTAGATAAATATATAAATAGTATAAAAAGGTTCAACTTCAGTAAAAATTATAGAAATGTAAATTAAAATAACATTGAGAAATCAGCCCTGGCTGGTGTATCTCAGTGGATTGAGCATGGGCTGCAAACCAAAGGGTCGCCAGTTCGATTCCCAGTCAGGGCACATGCCTGGGTTGCAGGCCAGGTCCCCAGTGGGGGCCACGTGAGAGGCAACCATACATTGATGTTTCTCTCCCTCTCTTTCTCCCTCCCTTCCCTTCTGTCTAAAAATAAAAAAATAAATTCTAAAAAAAAAAAATTGAGAAATCATTTTTGCCTATTAGAGTCACAGGAATTATGACTAATAATATACAGGGTAGGTAGGGTATGAGGAAATAAATACTCAGAATGTTGAAGAGTAAATGGGTACAACCTCTTTTGTTAAATGCTTTTAATTTTCGACCCAGAAATTCAGCTTGTAGATATGTATCCTGCCGAAATACACACACAGTGAGGTGTCCAGAGGTGCAAGTACAGTGTTGTTCACTCCAGTATTGTTTCTGAAAGTAAAGATTCGGATGTGACCCAAATGCTCACCACTAGCATATTGCTAAAAGAAATGATACTGCATCCATATGAAGGAATCATATATATAGTTCTAAAAATTAAGTAGTGATATATTGTAGACATGGAAAATGGCTAAGATGATTTAAATAAATACATAAAATTCAGTATGCTAGTATATGTGAGAAGTGTGTGTATTTAAAAATATATATATATATCTAGAGGAACAGTCACCAAACTGCTAGCAACGAATTACTAGAAGGTTGATTTTAAGAGATGTTTTTCTGTAATGTTCGATTTTTTTAAAACAATAAGTATGCGTTATAGTGATCAGAAAATCAGATTTAAAACAACAACGACAAAAAGGAGCTCAGAATGTATGGCTTTAGGAGGGGAGGGGAGAGGCTGCAAATAACTGTAATTAAACAAAAAAATTATTTAAAAAAAATAATAAAAAAATTTAACAAAAAAAAAAGAATGTATGGTGTTAGGGTGCTGTCAATTGTAAGTATGAGCTGTACACCTACTTTCCCCCCTTTTCCAATAGAATGCCCAGTGTTTACATGGGGACATTGCACAGTCACAAAGAGAAATCACACTGAAAGGCTTCAGAGAAGGTAGTTTTAAAGTTTTGGTTGCAACCAATGTGGCTGCCCGTGGTTTGGACATTCCTGAAGTTGACCTGGTGATTCAGAGTTCTCCTCCACAGGTAGGAAATGAAATTTGATTTGGGGAAAATAGGAACAGCTGTATTATTTACATTTTATTTACAAGATATTGCTTTGGATATGAAAAATGTTATAAGTTCTTGCTCTTTGCTTTTTTTTTGTCACTGTGGTGCTTAAATTGATCAGAATCTGATGCCTTTGTAAATTATTAACTTCAATATTTTTGTTTGAAGTATGCACTCATGCAAAGGAATTGTAGAAAGTTGCCATATAGAGAGTCCTGGAATAAGGTAGATACTAAGGTTTTAAATCATAACCCCTTTGTCCCAAACTTGTGCATAAGAATTCTTTGGAATGTCAAAAAAAGCAACAGGATTGAAATAAAAATACTATTATTGGTAGCAGTAATTTTGTTATTAGCACTATTATTTGGATGCTGGAATGACTGTAAATTGCTAGATTTTTAAAAAATAATTACCTCTTGTATTTTTAGGATGTTGAGTCCTATATTCATCGCTCTGGACGCACAGGTAGAGCTGGCCGGACAGGGATTTGCATATGCTTTTATCAACCAAGAGAAAGAGGTCAACTAAGATATGTGGAACAAAAAGCAGTAAGTAGAGAGTTAAATTATTTCAGGCTTATTATCTAAATGGTGCCTTAAAAATAATTCTTTCTATTACTTGTTCTCACAGATAAATCTTTATCCTCAGTTTAAGCTGCATTTGGATGTGAGAGGCATGTGGAAAGCTAAATTTATACTAGCTGCAAGACTTTGTTTTAATATAGCTTTTAATGTGGAGAGAGAAGAGCTGACTTTCTCATTTTTCTATTGAATTTCTCCCTTGATACTAAAGTCAGAGGTGCATTGTGACTTCAGTCATTCTTAGTGTTCAGCATTGTAGTGGTGACTGTGACATTGTCTTGGTGTAGCAGTGAAGATTCTATTGAGTAATGGTGCAATAGCCAGTTTCTATAAGAAAATACACATTTTTTTGTGGTATGGATTTTTTGTGGTAGTTCACATTTTTTATTTTTATGGTGTGTTTTTATATGCTCTTTCATGTAGTTTGTAAAATGAGATAGGGTAATAAGAAAAAAATTGATAGTGGTAAACAGCATTATTTTTTTTGGAATCAGCTTTATTTTGCAAATGAAATTCCATGTTTGTAACTAAGGGGCAATTAAAAAAAAATCTTTTTTCTTTCTAGAGTTTGTAATTGGTGATTTATTAGAAAAAACAGATCTTTTCATCTGCTAGGGCTTGGAAATCTCTAAGTCCAAGAAATGGAAATTCAACAAACTATATTAATTTAGGAATTAATTGTAAAGACTTCCATTTTTCTTTAATGTAATTCTTTCATTTTCAGGGAATTACTTTTAAACGTGTAGGTGTTCCTTCTACAATGGATTTAGTTAAATCTAAAAGCATGGATGCCATCAGGTATGCTTTCTGACCTTGCTGGATAATTTTTTCTTCTGTATTAGGCTATTCATCTTTAAGCTCTTCTAGTTCAAATATCAGAAAATTTAATCACCAGTTTTGCCAGCAGATACTTAGTTATATTGAAATATAAAAACATTGCTCTTTCTTTTCCCATTCATTCTCTTTAAATATTTCCCTTTGCCTTGACCAAGAAAATTTGCTATTTTTAAACCATAGGTCTCTGGCTTCCGTTTCTTATGCTGCTGTTGATTTTTTCCGACCATCAGCTCAGAGACTGATAGAAGAGAAAGGGGCAGTGGATGCATTGGCTGCAGCATTAGCCCATATCTCTGGAGCATCAAATTTTGAACCACGATCTTTGATCACCTCTGATAAGGTAGAAATCTGTGAGAAAATTGTATGTACTTGAAGTAAAGATTAAAATTGAATCATAGCTATCTATCTACCTAGAGAGAAATACAGGAAATCTTCACTTTACACTGCACTGTGTTGACTGAAACTTGCATACCAAAACCTATTCTTCATTTTTTAAGTTGCCTTGGAACCATGCCAATCAAGAAATAAACTGAGAAGTTAACATAGCACCATGCAAAGTAAGGATTGCCTGTATATGTTGAAGGGTGTGTGTGTGTGTGTGTGTGTGTGTGTGTGTGTGAGAGAGAGAGTGACATCATCTGACCTGGCCCCCTGCCATGTCAGCGTCAGATGTCAAAACACACCACAACCATTGCTCGCAAGTAGTTCAAAGATGTATTACTCACTGTCGTATAAGTGAGGGGAGTCACTAGGTGAAGCGGCCCATCAGAAAAGAGCTCTCTGATGTCTGGGTGGAGAGAGAGTCAGAGAGAGATTGTGAGAGAGAGTTGGTGGGAAAGGAGAACAAAAGGAGCAGGGGAGGAAACTGCATGTGACTTATGTGGTGTAGCATTTTTATAAATGAGTGTAGCTGGGTCATCTGGTGTTTTCCCCTTGGCAGGTGTTAATGGTCTAGACAAATGGCATTTTGCTGAGTGACTTTTTTTAAATAGGTATTTTTATTTAATAAGATAACTTAGTTTTAATTTATTTAATTAAAAAATATTTTTTTAAAAATTGGTTTTAGAGCAAGAAAGAGGAGGAGAGAGTGAGAAACATCTCTTTGTTGTTACACTTATTTATGCAATCATTGGTTGATATTCTCTCCCCACCCCCCCTGTAATTGGTTGATTCTTGTATTTGCCCTGACTGGTGATCCAATCCACAGCCTTGGTGTATTGGGGGTACTCTAACCAATTGAGCTACTTGGCCAGGACTGAGAATGACTTAATGTCCAACTCTATCCCTCCCTTCCCCTCTTTTCCTTTCCTTCCCCCTCCTCCCCCTATATACATCTACCCCACTCCACCACTCCCCCATACACTAGAATGTAACCTCCATGAGAGGGAGGACTATTTACTACTGAATCTCTAGCACGTAGTAGAGTCTCTGGAACATACATAGAGGGCACTCTGAAGTGCTTGTTAAATGAATGCCGCCATATATCTTCTTCATGTTGATCCTGTTCCTTTACAGTGAAGTGTTACAGAATAAGTAATTTTTGCTTATGTAATAGTCTCTAAAAAGTTTGAAGAGATTTATGTCCTCTTGTTTTTCTACTCTAAGCTAACTTGGACTCTTTCAGAATTGACTTCCCTAATTCTTCACTTCCTATCTTTTCTCTGATGCTCTACTCTCTTAAAGCATGAGGATTAGAAATAAATATAGTCTTTTCAACAATGCATAAAAGAATGGTATTTTCCCCCAGCTGGGTAACTCAGTTGGTTAGAGCAACATCCTGTAGCACCAGGGTTGCAGGTTCAATCCCTGGTAAGTGCACCTCTAAGAATCAACTGATGAATGTATAAATAAGTGGAACAATAAAATCCCCATTTCTCTCTCTTTCTCTCCTTTCATCTCTCTCTCTCTCTGAAATGAATACATAAAATTTTTTTAAAAAATGGTACTTTCAGTGATCTATAAACCCTCATCTTCTATTGATAGAGTTTCAAAGAAGTTATTTATTTTTTTTAGCAGTCATGTTATACTGGCTCGTAAGTTGGCAGGTTTGTCATGAAGTTCTATAGAATTAGAACTTAATTGCTGCTGCTGCTGCTTTTTTCCAAAACATAATGTGACTTTTATTCCTTAAGGGGTTTGTGACCATAACTCTGGAAAGCCCAGAAGAAATACAGGATGTCAGCTGTGCTTGGAAAGAACTTAACAGGAAGCTGAGTAGTAATACTGTGTCCCAAATTACCAGAATGTGCCTCCTAAAAGGAAATATGGTAGGTGTTTCTAGACAAGTAAAAAGTTTTTTCATAAACTACTGTAAATGTTTATGAACACTAGCAGGTTTTGTTTTTCTTTTTCTCGAAGTCTAAAGTAATACTGTTTTCTCCATATGTTAGTTTGGATAAGTAATACTGTTTTCTCCATATGTTAGTTTGTTTCCAGTTGTAAATTTTGGGGGAGTTATTTAAATAACCCATTACTATATAAAACTAAATTATTCTGCTTAGTTTGAGTATCTAATATCCAAGTTATTTACATTTCTGCCCTTATATGTTTATTTATTTCTATGGTGTGGTTTATGTGTTTATTCTGTAAGACTAAGTATTGGGTTGGCCAAAGAGTCCATTAGGTTACTGCCATAAAACAAAAGACACACGTTTCATTTTCACCAATAATTATTGATTTGGATATTTTGAGCATGTTGGCTATCTCCTGCTAATGGCTTCCAGTAAGTAGAGGCCAAGGATACTGCTAAGCATCTTTCAATGCATAAGACAGCCCCACAGCAAAGAATTATTTGGCCAAAATGTCAATAGTACCAAGAAACTTCGCAAACCACTTTTGACATGTTCTATCAGACAAGGCACCTTCTCCATACGCTGCACAAATCTTTTTTTGCATTTCAGTTGTGTTTTTTAAAGTATATTTTATTGATTATGCTATTACAGTTGTCTCAATTTTTCCCCTTTGCACCCCTCCACCTGGTACCCTCTTCCCTCCAGCAACCACCTCCTCCTTAGTTCATGTACATGGGCCATATGTGTAAGTTCTTTGGCTTCTCCATTTCCTATGCTATTCTTAACTTCCCCATCTATTTCATTCCTATCAGTTATGATTCTTAATCCCTGCTCCATTTCCCCCTTCACCTTCCCAGCTGATAACCCTCCAAATGATCTCTATACCTATGACTCTGTTCCTGTTCTGGCTGTTTGCTTAGTTTTGTTTTGGTTTTGGTTTTTTAAGATTCCTTTGTTGACAGTTGTGAATTTGTTGCCTTTTTAATGTTCAAGATTTTGATCTTGTTTTTCTTAAATAAATCTAACATTTCCTGTAATAATGGTTTGATGGTGATGAACTCCTTTATGTTGTGTGGGAAGCACTTTATCTGCCCTTCCATTCTAAATGATAGCTTTGCTGGATAGAGTAATCTAAGTTGTAGGTTCTTGCTTTTCATCACTTGAATACTTCTTGCCAGTCCCTTCTTGCCTGTGGTTTCTTTTGAGAAATCCACTGATAGTCTTATGAGAACTCCTTTGTAGATAACTTTCTGCTTTTCTCTTGCTGCTTTTAAGATTCTCTCTTTAGCCCTAGCTGGTGTGGCTCAGTGGATTGAGCGCCAACCTGCGAACCAAAGGGTCACATGTTCAATTCCTAGTCAGGGCACATGCCTGGGTTGTGGGCCAGGTACCCAGTAGGGGGTACGAGATGGAACCACACATTGATGTTTCTCTCCCTCTCTTTCTCCTTCTCTCCCCTCTCTCCAAAAACAAATAATAATAAAAAGATTCTCTCTTTATCTTTAACCTTTGGCATTTTAATTATGTCGTGTCTTGGTGTGTTCCTCTTTGGGTCCAACTTGTCTGGGACTCTGTGCTTCCTGGACTTATATGTCTATTTCCTTTGCCAAGTTAGGGAAGTTTTCTTTCATTATTTTTTCAAATAAGTTTTCAATTTCTTGCTTTTCCTCTTCTTCTTCTGGCATCCCTGTGATTCAGATGTTAGTGCCTTTGGAGATGTTCGAGAGGTTCTTCAGCCTATCCTTGTTTTTTTTGATTCTTGCTTCTGCTTTTTATTCTGGTTGAATATTTCTCTCTTCCTCTGTTCCAAATTGTTGGTTTGAATCCCAGCTTACTTCCCTTCTCTGTTGGTTTCCTGTGGGTTATTCTTTATTTCACTTAGTGTGACCTTCATTTCTTCCTTTATGTTGCTGTACTCAAGGAGTTCTCTGAGCATCCTGATAACCATTGTTTTGAGCTCTGCATCTGATAGGTTGGCTTTCTGCATTTCGCTTACTTCTTTTTCTGTGGTTTTGTTCATTTTTCTGTCTCTTCAATTTAGCTGCCTCCTTGTGTTTGTTTCTGTGTATTAGGTAGAACTGCCTTTACTCTCTGTCTTAGTAGCATGGCCTATGTAGAAAAGGCACCTGTAAATTGTGTGGGGCGGAGCCTTAGGTAATCACCAGGGCAGGTCAACCCTCTTCATTGCTTTGTGGCTGTGTGCGGAGGGTTCCGAGAGGGGACAGTGCCGCCTGGCCCTGGCAGTTCACCCAGCATTTGCCTTGTTTTCCAGTCACTTCACCCCTGCTGTGCCAGTGGTGAATCTCGGAGTGGGTGGGTTTGCGTACATTCTAAGACTGTGCTAGTCCTTTAAGTGGCAAAATTCTGGCAGTTTCTTCTGGTGCCCCAACCTCCCCTAGTTTTTACACCCAGAGGTAATGGGGATCTGTCTTCCCCATGCTGGAACCCTGAGCTTTGTTGTCTGGCCTGGGGCTGGGATCACTCTCCAAAATATCCCTTCTGTCCACTCTGCTGCTGGTGCTACCACAGCCTTTCCACTCCACACCGCCTCTCTGCCCATCTCTGTGACTCTGTCCTTCCTACCTGTCTGGATGAATGTGTCTTCTTAAAATCCTTGGTTGTTGGACTTCCATACAGCTTAATTTTCTGATGATTCTGGGTGTTAATAATTTTGTGGTCTGGTTGTAATTCTTTCTATGATTGTACAAGGAGGCGAATTGTGTTTACCTACACCTCCATTTTGACCAGAAGTCTCAGTTGCATTTTTATCTTTCTTGAAATAATGAAGCATAATATGCCAGAAATGTTGCATATCTTCTTCCATCTTCAATATTAAAATGGTTGCACAAAAATTCACCAATTTTATTAAGTTTTTTTAATTTTTATTTATTTTTAAAGATTTTATTTATTTATTTTTAGAGAGAGGGGAAGGGAGGGAGAAAGAGAGGGAGAGAAACAGCAATGTATGGTTGCCTCTCACATGGCCCTCACTAGAGACCTGGCCTGCAACCCAGGCATGTGCCCTGACTGGGAATCGAACCGGGACCCTTTGGTTCCCAGTCCGCACTCAATCCACTGAGCTACACCAGCCAGGGCTTTATTAAGTTTTTTTTTAAAAAGGCATGCCTGATGTAACAGTTCTCACAATACAATCTAACCATATTGTCTCAAATGAAGTTAGAGACACGTTAGCACTGCTAGAGCCGTCCTATGAAAAAAACATAACAGACTTTTTGGTCAACCTAATAACTTATGATTACAGTAGCTAAACAACTCTGTTATTTAGAGAATTTGCAATATTGATTTGTTTTAAAAGATTTTATTTATTTATTTTTAGAGAGAGGAGAAGGGAGGGAGAAATAGCAATGTATGGTTGCCTCTCACATGACCCTCACTGGGGACCTGGCCTGCAACCCAGGCATGTGCCCTAACTGGGAACCAAACCGGGACCCCTTGGTTCCCAGCCCGTGCTCAATCCACTGAGATACACCAGGCAGGCGCAGTATTGATTTTTTTAAAGATATTACTTATTTTTTAGACAGAGGGGAAGGGTGGGAGAAAGAGGGAGAGAAACAGCAGTGTGTGATTGCCTCTCATGCACCCCCATGGAGGACTTGGCCCGCAACCCAGGTTTGTGCTCTGAAAATTGAACCAGCAACCCTTTGGTTTACAGGCTGTTGTTCAGTCCTCTGAGCCACACCAACCAGGGTGCAATATTGATTTTTGAGTAGCCTGCTATTGGTTGTTAAAGAGGATAATGAAGCCCTGGCTGGTGTAGCTCAGTGGATTGAGCGTGGGCTGGGAACCAAAGGGTCCCGGTTCGATTCCCAGTCAGGGCACATGCCTGGGTTGCAGGCCAGGTCCCCAGTGAGGGCCATGTGAGGAGCAACCATACATTGCTGTTTCTCTCCCTCTCTGTCTCCCTCCCTTCCCCTCTCTCTAAAAATAAATAAATAAAAAATCTTAAAAAAAAAAAGGATAATGAAGTGAACTAAGTATTTTAATACGTTTATGAAATAGCAAAGTTAAATTCTCTGTGATCTTAGTGACTGATGTCTTCTAATGGTTTTGAGAAAAGATGTTACATTTATTTATCTAATTTTACTACAGAGGTTCCTTTTAGCTTAGAATTTAATTACTTGATTGGTTATTGGAAATAATTATGTCAGAGTTTAATATTATTTACATTCAAAAAGATTTGTGGTAAGTATGAGACAAATATACATATTCAGGAAAAATGTAGAGGAGAATATAACAAGATCGTTAAGGCTAAACTAGTTGCTGAACTTGAGTATTAAGTTAACCTTCAACTTAACTGACAATCAAGACCAAATTGGAAACATCTGGATTACATCTGCTAAATACTTACATTTTGGATTATCTCTTTATCTGCTAAACACTGCAGCTCTTGGGAGTGAAACTTTCCGGCACTTAATTTTAAATGAATTTATTAGATCATTTTATCAAGGACGTGGAACAACATTATGGTGTCTACAAAAACTCTTCTAGAGATATGCTCTGGATTCTTAGGAGATTCTGGTTAGATATTGTGTTTAGTTACTTTTCAGATTTAGAAAATAAAATAAGCAGCCACTCTGTCATGCATTATTGTGTATTAGCTGTTTTAATCCTGTAAGTAATCATGGAACACACCTGATCATTTTTTTTGTAGTGAATATAAAGATTACCAGCAAGTATTAGCATATTAGTTGTTAAAAAAAATCAACTCATGCATCTAAACAAAAATGTTTTTATTTTGCCTTTAGGGTGTTTGCTTTGATGTTCCCACAACTGAGTCTGAAAGGTTACAGGTATTTAAAATTTTTTATCTGTTAAATAGTTGAGCGTGTTTCTCTGTAAGATAGGAATTAAGAATATAGTCACAAAATCATTATCATGCCTAAATCATTTAACAGTTCCTTAGTATAAAAAATCTATTCTGTATCATAATTTAAAATATATTTATAGCTTATTTCAAACATAGAAAAAATAGAATTGTATAAAAATTCTCATGTGCCCATTACTCAGCTTCAGCTCCTTGTGGTCCACACCATTGATTCGAGTTCCAGTTTCCTTTCTATCCCTATTGGTTCCCTGCACAATTCCCCTCATTTCATTTAGCGTATCCTTCATTTTTTCACCTAATTTGTGACCAACCAATGCTCACAGAATTCAACCAATTCTGTGAGCATCCTGATTACCAGTGTTTTGAACTGTGCATCTGATAGGTTGGCTATCTCTTCGTGGCTTAGTTGTATTTTCTGGAGTTTTGATCTGCTCTTTCATTTCGGCCATTTTTTTTTCCACTTGGCACGCCTGTTACATATAAGGGGGCGGAGCCTTAGATGTTCACCAGGGCGGGGTAACCCATGTTGCTGCATTGTAATGTTGTTTGTGGGGAATGGGTCTGAGAGGGCACAATGGCACCTACTCAGCTCGCTACCCACAAGCAATTTCAGCACTTCTGGTGCTGGTTCCCACACGGGTGGGCTTGTTCTAGGACCCTGTGGGTCTCTCCAACAAACTCCCCTGTGAGTTTCGGAGTTCCTCCCACTGCCGCCTCAACCCCCACAGGTATTTTCAATTGGTAGTTTGGGGTTTTATTTCCCCTCCCTGGGTCCCTGGGCTGCGTGGTCTGCGCTGCTCCTCAACTTCTCCTGGTTTATCTGCATGCGAATGCAGGACCATCAGCGAATGCGGGACCATCAGATCCACGGGCCTTGGTCCTGCTGGGTCCAGGTCTGCAAGCCACGGTCCCCCCGGCCTCTTTCAGCGTTGTGTGCCTGGCTTCACAAACAACCGTGTGGCCGCGCGCCTGGCTCTGCCCCGCTTACCATTCCGGATGAACATGTCTTTAACTCTTTGGTTGTCGGACCTCCATAAAGTTCGATTTTCTGTCAGTTCTGGTTGTTTTGTTTTTAAATTGTTGTTTTTCCGTCTTTTGGTTGTGCGAGGAGGCACAGTGTGCCTCCATCTTGGCGAGAAGTCTGAACTTTTCTTAATGTCCTATTTTCTGACATTTAGATTATTTCCACTAATATACTATTATAAACAGGTCAGCCCTGAAAGTTATTACAGCTAACTCTTTATACATTGCCATGTTTATGTCTTTAAGATAAATTTTTTTTAAGATTTTACTTACTTATTTTTAGAGAAAGGAGAAGGGAGAGGGATAAAAAGAGAGAGAAACATCAATGTGAGAGAAACATTGATTGGCTGCCTCTCACATGTGCCCCATCTGGGGACTGAACCTGCAACCTAGGCAGGTGCCCTGACCAGAAATCGAACCTGTGACCTTTTACTTTGTGGAATGACACCCAACCAACTGAGCTACACTGGTCAGGTCTATAAAAGATGAACTTTTAAAGATGAGTGCTTGGCCAAATGGTTTGCACGTTTTTAAGGCTTTGGTCATATACTGCCACCAATGGTGTATATGGGTGTTTGCCTCTGCTCACTCTTAACAACAAGGTATTTTATATTAACTTTGCTTGGCAACTCATGATCACAATGAAGAACAGTTAATGTAGCAGGATATAATGTAGTGAGGCTCATATGAGCTGCTGATTTGTCTGTGTTATTTATCCCAATACCACATTGTTTCCAGTGGCTACATTATTTTAGTCCCCAGCTGGTATTTACAGGTTTTAAGCTCCATTATCAGTTCTCGCTCTTTGCTTCTGTCGATGTACCTGCTGATAACCATGCAGTACTTATTAATGGCTTATTTGTTTTATACAGAGAAATCAGTACCCTCTTTTAGAATGTATAAATTTGTAATAGTTTATTTTTTATTGTATTTTTCTTTCACTACTATTTATCACCCTTATACCCTCTTCCACTCCTCCCCCTGCCCCGAATATATAAATTGAATATGAATTGAGAGTCTCAAAATGGGTCTGAGAGTTTCACCTAAGACTAAAACTTAGGAACTTTAGTGAATGTGCTTTCAATGGGTTTTTTCTTGGTTTTAAATTTTGTTCTACATACTTTGAATTTAATGGCCTTTAGCAACTATTAGCCAATAGGTATGAAAAAAAGTGTCCTATACTCATGTGCTTGCTTATAGTTTCTATTTTGTATTTATATTAATCCTATAAATTCCCCCAACAGACAGAGTGGCATGATTCAGACTGGATACTGTCAGTGCCATCCAAGTTACCCGAAATTGAAGAATATTATGATGGAAACACATCTTCTAATTCCAGACAGAGGAGTGGCTGGTCAAGTGGCCGGTCGGGTCGGTCAGGTCGGTCAGGTGGTCGATCTGGTGGCCGGTCAGGCAGACAGAGTCGACAGGGTACTCGGTCAGCAAGTCGACAAGATGGTAGAAGACGAAGTGGGAATAGAAATCGATCAAGAAGTGGGGGCCACAAACGGAGTTTTGACTGAGAATTTGATAATTACTCTGCCAGTGTGAGTGTACCTATTCCTGCCTAATCATGTACATTATCCACAAAAAATTAGATCATTGTAGTTGAGGTATGTGTCTGCTGCAAAGAAGTTGGTTGTATTTTTTTAAAAAGTATTTCACAAGAATGGATGTAAACAAATCTACTTATCCAGTTACACCTTTGAATAAAAAAACCTTCTTTTATTATCTCTTTTTCACTATGTGTTAGAATTTTCCTGAATATGATCTTTTAAAGTTTTTATAAAACATGGCAGTCGAGTTAATCTGACTTAAGTTTACTTGCATTTCACAAAATGTGTATCTGTATTTAGATTTGTCCTTCCATAGGATATAACAAGAGATCCCTTCCACATTAAAGGGTCATATAAACTGGTGACATGATTAGTTAGGTATAGCATTTTAAATTCTAGGTGTAAAAAGAAATTCTAGGTGTAGTTAATTAAAAGGGTGTGCAAGGAATACACATTCAGTAATTTATAAAACAGATGTTGATTGGGCTGTCTACCATGTGTCCATCACTATAGTAATCACTAGGGATATAGAGGTGAATAGGCATGATCACTGTCCTCAGTGAACTTACATTCTAAAGACAAGCCATTATGAGTGAGATTAATACCTAGCTCCTAAGATGAAGGCAACACCTAACAGCTATAGTGAAGGTAGGTATGAAAGCTAAGGACCTGGTTGGGGTGTACCTAGCCAGTCTAAGGAGTTAGGAAGGCTTTCAGAAGTGATGCTCGAAAGGAGAAGTAAAGCAGAAGTACCAGTTGATCTAGCCAAGTATCATGTGTATGATGAGGAGGAGTTTGGAGGGCTTTGTTGACAGAGAAAACAGCATATGCAGAAACCCAGAGGCAAGGAATAGCATGGTAAGTCTAAGGGTCTATAATTAGTTCAGTATGGTTTGCGTGTGACAAGCAGAGGACAGGAAAAATAGAGATAAGAAATTAATACAGAGGCCAGAGTTTGAAAACTGTACAGTAGTCAGGTAGGATAATCCTTACCTGTTCTTCCTTTTGAAGGGCAGATTATAACATGATGATTGGAGTTCACATGACTTGTGATTAGCCTTTCTGCTTAAGCAGAACTTGCAACACACTGATTGCTCCTATTTGATTCTTCATGGGAGGGAAAAAAAAGCTTGTGTGCATTGTGCATTGTTAAGGAGTTCAAACATTCCCTGGAAGGGAACAATGAGAACTGTTAGAAAGATTTAAGTAAGAATTAACATGATGAGATTGGTGTTTTAGAAAGATTACTGGCTGCACTGAGAAGATTGAATTGTAGAAAGGCCAGACTGGAAGCCAGGAGGCTTTTATTTTAGTTGATTTGAGAGAGGAAGGGGAGGGGGGGCGCGGGGCGTGGCAGCGGAGAGAAATAACATTTTGTTGTTCTATGCATTTTTTTTTTTTAAAGATTTTATTTATTTTCAGAGAGAGGAGAAGGGAGGGAGAAAGAGCAATGTATGGTTGCCTCTCACATGGCCCTCATTGGGGACCTGGCCCGCAACCCAGGCATGTGCCCCAACTGGGAATTGAACTGGGACCCTCTGGTTCCCAGCCCGCGCTCAATCCACTGAGCTACACCAGCCGGGCCGTTGTTCTATGCATTTATTGGTTGATTCTTGTATGTGCCCTGACCAGGGATTGAACCCACACACAACCTTGGCATATTAGGATGATGCTCTAACCAACTCAGCTACCTGGCAGTGGTCAGGAAACCTCTTAAGGTATTGTTAGAGCAGCCCTGGCTGGTATGGCTCAGTCAGGGCATGTGTCTGGGTTGTGGGCCAGGTCCCCAGTAGTGGGTGCACGAGAGGCAACCACACATTGATATTTCTCTCCTTCTCTTCCTCCCTCCCTTCCCCTCTCTCTAAAAATAAATAAAATCTTAAAAAATGAAAGATATTGTTAGAGCAGTGATTTTCAACCCATGTGTTGCAAGAATTTTTAAAAACATGCAATACCTGAGTATTTAGTCAGTGGCACTGACCTCTTTTTCCCTTATATTGTCAAATAAAAAAATGACAATAGCCATCACAATAGCCGTTCGGTGTGAATGCCATCTTGAACCGTAACTATATAAGTCATATAATAGAATTGCATCTTACGGGTCACATGGCATAATAAGGTTGCATCTGATTGGTTAATTCTTGGTACCAGAAATCCTTATATACAAATATAGGCACCTAATTTTTTAAAAAGTCACTTTGGAGCAAAAAAAGGGTAGGTAATTACTATTATTACTTTTCGTAAATCAATCAAAATTATGTCTGTTTTCGTCCCTGCCTTGTGTAGCTCAGTGGATTAAGCATGGGCTGCGAACCAAAGTTCAATTCCCAGTCGGGGCACATGCCTAGGTTGCGGACCAGGTCCCCAGTGGGGGTCGTGCGAGAGGCAACCACACATTGATGTTTCTCTCCCTCTCTCCTTCTCTGCCCCTCTCTCTAAAAATAAAATAAATAAAATCTTTAAAAAAAATTATGCCTGTTTTTGTCAGATTGGCAAAAAATATATTTTTTGGTGTGCTGCAGAATTTTAGTCGTTTATAAGTGCCATGAGATGAAAAAGGTTGAAAATCACATATTAGAGTAATCCAAAGTAGAGGTGAGGGTGGTCTTCACTAATGGTAGGTAATACATTGTTAGTGTTGAGAACCAAGGTGCTTGAGAAGCTGTTGATGGCCCAGAACCACTCAGCTGGATGACACAGTGGAGTGATGATTTGAACCAAGGGAAGCCTAGCTTCTGAACCAACATTTTTAACCACTGTGCTAAGTAGTCGCAGTGGACATTGAGAAACAGATGAATTTTAGAGGTTTTTAAAAAGTAAAATCGTTAGGACTTAAGTGCTTTGAATTGGAAGATGAGAGAGGCAGAATGAAAACCTAGGTTTTTGTCACTAAGCTAAGCTACTAGGACAAAGAAAGAAAAACTATGTAAGGAGAGTGGGAACATGATTAGTTCAGGATTAGATATATTTTAATATTGAGTATCTGATGAGATATAAGGAGATAAACAGTAGGCAGTTGGATTTATAGGTCTGAAGCAGGAAATACCTGTTCTAAAGATTTAGTTAAATAAACAAAAAATGGTAATTATCATTAAGGTAGTAGGTGAGATTATCCAGGGCAAGTATAAGACTCAAACAGGAGAGGCTTTGTAAGCGAAAATCGAAAAATCAGTGTTTCTCTCTCTCTAAAAATCAATTTTAAAACATTTTTTTAAATGTTAAGGACTCAGCAAAAGTGACCAGAGTAATGGCCCATAGAGTTGAGAGTGCCTAGGGGTTGAAGTGAAGATGAGGTTACGAGTGGAGCGTGTAGAAGGGCCAAGGAACCTAAGGTCAGTGAGGGATTCTGAATGTGAGAGTTCATGAATACAGCAGTTGGGAAGACAGGTGCGGGCTGTGATAGTAGGCCTGTTGGGGGCAAAGGATTTTTCAGTGGAGGTGGTCAAAGAACTGAGGAGCCATGGCTTCTGTGGATAGTTTTCATGGGCCACGAAGTCTCCTAGAATGAAAACAAACCAGAAGTGAGGAAGGGAGAAGCCAGGGAGCCAAATACAATGAATAGTGGAGCTTGTTAAATTGCCTGAATTAGGAGGGGTATAGGGTGATAATACAACATACCTTCGAAGAGACAAGCGCATTTACATGAGAGTGAAGGAGTAATAGTTTGCAGAGAGGACACTGATACCAGGCAGGGCACATGGAATGTGAGGGAGTGAACAATATACCCCTGTACGTGAGAAAGCTGCCAGGGGAGTATTTTTCAGGAAGAGCCAGGTTTCAGTTAAGCCCAGATGTAGGGAAGGACTCTCCGTGCTAGACTGAGGAGGAAATTTTGATTACAGGGAACAGGGCTCCAGATAACTATGACTGGGGACAAAAATCTCAGTTGGATCTGATTTGAATAATTGTGAGCCTCGGATTTATACCCAAGATGAAGTAGGATCTCTGTTTCTAGGTGCATGAGCACTAGTACTTGAGTCAGAATGCGTTCTGTGCGTGTGATGTCCCAGGCACTATGCTCGGGGTACAAAGGCCAATAAGGAGTGCTGAGTCTCTGCCCTCAGGAGCTCAGAATCTAGTGACATAATTGGACACATAAACTTAAGTCCATGGCAATGACTAAATGGAATGATTTGAGAGCTCTGCACGAGGGCACCTAGCCCCACAAAAAGATTCTGGACATGATGAGTGCACACGAATTAAGTCAGGTAAAAGGAACGGGAAATGGACAGACACAATAAGCTACTAAACAGCAAGGTCTACATACAGCGAATGATAAATAGTTCTTGCTGGGGTCTTCACTGTGGGGAAAGCAGTAATGAGAACACAGCAACTGTCACATCTTGGAATGTTTCATAGGCTTTGTTTTGGCCACTGAAGTGTTTCAGGAAAGAGTGAAAAAAGATGAGCATGTGGGTAAATGCCAGCAGAGTGGAGATGGATTTAAGGGGTCCTCTTGCTAAAGGTTGGCTTCCCTATGAATAAGGAAAGTGAGGTAGGCCCTAAAAAGATTAAATAATAGCTTTCCATGTCTTCGGGGACAAAGAAGAGGCAGGGCAAATTCCTCACCAGAATCTCAGCTTTAGGCTGCATTCGGCTCCTTACCTTTATTCTGCTCCTTCCTCATAAAGCCCAGAACTTCATGGTACCACTTTTTGGCCATTCAGAGCCTCCAGTTTGGTACTTTCTGGCCAGCTATTTGAACTTGAATCAGTTGCTTTGTTCTTCAGTTTTTGAACTAGTAAATAATGTTTTATTGCCTTCAGCATTAGATATTTGAATAATGAATTCACATTTATTTTTATTTTCTTTTTAAAAATGGATTGATTGATTTTAGATAGAGCGAGAGAGAAACATCAATTTCTTGTTCCATTTATTTATTCATTGGTTGCTTCTTGTATGTGCCCTGACTGGGGATGGAACCTGCAACCTTGGCATATCAGGACAATACTCTATAACTCAGTAGTCCCCAACCTTTTTGGCACCAGGGACTGGTTTTGTGGAAGACAATTTTTCCACAGATGAGGAGTGGGGGGATGGCTTGATAGCCTGCCACCAGGTGCAGCTTAATTGTCACTTGCCACTCACTGATAGGGTTTTGATGAGTCTGCAAGCAATTGATCTGTTATGGTCTCTGTGCAGTCAAACCTCTCTGCTAATAATGATCTGTATTTGCAGCCACTCCCCAGAGCTAGCATCACCGCCTCAGCTCCACCTCAGATCATCAGGCATTAGATTCTCATAAGTATAAGTGCTCAACCTAGATCCCTCCCATGTGCAGTTCACACTCCTATGAAAATCTAATGCTGCTGCTGATCTAATAGAAGGCAGAGCTCAGGCGGTAATGCAAATGATGGGCAGTGGCTGTTAATACAGATGAAGCTTGGCTCACTTGCTTGCTCACCTGCCTGCCCACCCCTGCTCACCTCTTGCTCTGTGGCCCCGTTCCTCACAGGCCACAGGCAGTACCAGTCTGTGGCCCTGGGGCTGAGGACCCTTGCTCTAACTGACTGAACTACCCATCCAGGGCTTTATTTTAAATTTTATTGCATTCATTGGGGTTATATTGGTTAATAAAATTACATAGGTTTCAGATGTGCAATTCTTTTTTTAAAAAAAGATGATTTATTTTTAGAGAGAGGGGAAGGGAGGGAAAAAGAAAGGGAGAGAAACATCGATGTGTGAGAGACACATCATTTGGTTGCCTCTTGCATACCTCCAACTGGGGACCTGGCCCACAACCCAGGCCTGTGCCCCATCTGGGAATCAAACCAGCATCCTTTAGGTTTGCAGACCGGTGCTCAGTCCCCTGAGCCACACCAGCTGGGGCTCAGGTGTACGATTCTATAACATCATCTGTACATTGGATTGTGTGTTCACCGCCCGGAGCCAGGTCTCCCCCTTCTGTCACCGTTACCCCACGGGTAATGAGTTCACATTTAGATGTGAATGCTGAGAACCTCCTCTCACAAGGTTTTTGTTTTGTATATGCTTAATAAGATTTTTAAGTCACATTATTTTTTTATATTAGTGATATATGTCCATTGTTCAACATTTGAAAAAATAGAAAAGAAAATGAATGGAATAAAAACCACCCATAATCATCACATCACTCAGAGATAATTACTGCAAACATTTTGTTGTGTAGATGTGAATTCGCTGCATGCGTACAAGCAACAAATTCTCCCCTTAATTTTATGAAAATATTATATTTCATCAACATCAGAGGGAACTAGTCTAGTGCAGTTAACACCTAAGCAGAACTTCACATTTCCTATCAAATGTATATATAAAACTCTCTCCTACTCATTACTACGTTTTATACTTATGACTAGATTCAGTACAGTAATTTGGCCACCTTGGAGCCAAAAAGGGCCTTTGGCATGTTTCCTTACGATTTTGGCCTTGTGCCTATGTGCAGGTATGTTGCAAAGGAACTTATATACTTTATAAGCCTTGACAAAATTTTTCCTTTAGTAGTGTTTTGGGCTCACTCTCTTGTTGAACATCTGTTGGTAATAAAAATGTCCTTATACTATCTTTTTTAAAGATTTTATTTATTTTTAGAGGAGTAGGAAGGGACAAAGAGAGAGAGAAACACTGATGTGCGAGATACATCGATTGGTTTCCTCTCACATGCTCCCAACCCAGGACCTGGCCCGCACCCCAGGCATGTGCCCTGACTGGGAATCGAACCGGCGACCTTTTGGTTCATAGGCCAGCACTCAAATCTAGAGAGCCACACCAGCCAGGGCTCCTTATACTATTTATAGTAGTATCACACACAGCAGTATCACGTAGTTTTGTGGTGTATCAACCAGACCGGTTTATCAACTTGCGGCAGGGAATGGTCCCTTACTTATGTCCTCTAAAGTCTGCAGTACAATCCCAAAGTCCCAGATGTTAAGCATTTTCTTAGTCTGTTGGTTGAATGCACCCATGTTGGCTCCCCCTTTTCTCACACTTAATACCAGGATGATTGAATTACTTTCCTGCCTGGACATATAGCTAAAATTTATTTCAAGGGGTTCTCCCCCTCTCCTCCACAATGCTATTATTTAAAAAAGATTTTACTTATTTTTTTTAGAGAGATAGGAAGGAAGGGAGAAAGAGAGGGAGAGAAACATCAATGAGAGAGAAGAGAAACTTTGATTGGCTGTCTCTTGCATGTTCTTCAGCAAGGGACCAAACTCGTAACCCAGACATGTGCCCTGACTGGGAATCGAACCAACAATCTTGGTTTGCAGGATAAGACTCAGTCCACTGAGCCATACGAATCATGGTGACACAATGCCATTTTAATGATCAATCAACATTTTGTGACAGGCTTCTATGTTCCAGGCACTGTCTGAAATCTTAAGGATACAAAGATGGATAATTCAAGGCTCCTGGCTCAAGGATATCCCAGAGTATATGTTACACAAATTTATCTGTTAAAAATTTGAGACTGAAATGTCAAATAACAGTTTATGTGAAATATGACATTTTTTCTTTAAACTGCCATTTTAAAGATTATTTTTAGAGAGAAGTGAAGAAAGGATGAAAGAGGAAGAGATTGGAAAAACATGAAGATTAAATTAAAAAATAAAAGTAATTTAAAAATTAAGAAAAGAGGGAGAGCAACATTGATGTGTGAGAGATACATTGATCAGTTGCCTCTTGCACTTTGCACCCACCCCCCAAATCAGGGCCATGGCCCAAAACCTAGGCATGTGCCCTGACTGGGAATTGAACTGGCGACCTTGGGTTTGCAGGCTGGCACTTGGTCCACTGAGCCACACCGGTCAGGACTAAACCGTCATTTAAAAAATGTGCAGTTAAACTAGTCTTATGAAATACAGAAATAAAACTTGCAGCATTTTCTCTTGTCATGAAATGATTACATTTTGAATTTTCTAAACACCTTGCCATTGCCATGAGTTTTGTAGCTTTCATTTATTGTGCTCTATGTGCCGGGCACTGTTAACCCCTTCTCATTCAGTATCTTAATTTTCTCAAACGATGAGGTAGGTTTTTTAATACCCATTTCATGGTGGAGGAACTCAGATAATGTGTACAAAATCACAGCAAATAGTGCAGGTTTACAAAGGCAAGTTTTCAAAGCCCTCAGTGATTTCAACCCATTTTTTTTAAAGATTTTATTTATTTATTTTTAGAGAGAGGGGAAGGGAGGGAGACAGGGAGAGAAACAGCAATGTATGGTTGCCTCTCACATGGCCCTCACTGGGGACCCCGCCCGCAACCCAGGCATGTGCCCTGACTGGGAATCAAACTGGCGACCCTTTGATTCCCAGCCTGTGCTCAATCCACTGAGCTACACCAGCCATGGCAAAACATATTTATTGATCTTAGAGGGAGAAAGGGAGAGAACCATCAATTTGCTGTTCTACTCATTAATGCATTCATTGGTTAATTCTTTTGTGTACCCTAGTCCAGGATTGAACCCACAACCTTGGTGTATAGGGAGGATGCTCTTACCAAATGAGCCTTGCTAGGGCCTTAACCCATTTTTTTAAATGATTTTATGATGAATTGGCTCCCAATTCTTTGGATTACTAGTTCTTCAGAGGAAGTTTAGGAAGTTGGTTGAGTACATGAATAAATGACCAGACCCTACTGAATTCTAGTTCTACACCAGGCTTGTGAGTCTGGGCGCTTCCTTCCAGAGTGGACAAAATTATCAAGAATACACGTATCGCGATCCTGTTCAGGATAATCTAATATAGGGGTCCCCAACCCTCCGGCTGAGGATCGGTACCGATCCCTGGCTTGTTAGGAACCGGGCCACACAGCAGGAAGTGTGTGGCGGGCAAGCAAGCGAACCCCTGGTGCCAAAAAGGTTGGGGGCCGCTGATCTAAAGCATCGAAGAGACGCCACTAAAAAGCAACTACAAGTCTGTATTTATCAGACCAGGCGGAGCAAGAATCTGGCCAGTGTTTGAATACAAAGCCAGCCTTTGTGGTTCCTTCCAGTTCTAGCCTACTGTACATACTCGCTAGTTGAGAGGCCGAGGAGTCACTTCACCTAGCCCAAGTACTGTGAACAGCTGGCGCTTAGGAACTACCACGTGCAGCTCCGCCTCCCCAGGGCTTTCTTTTTCCGGGGGAAATGCTTTGCTACCGGAAGTGACGAAGGCTGGGTGGACCTAAGGGTTAGGGCTCTCTCTTCCTCTCCACGCGGTGGTTGAGATCGGCAGGCCTACACAGCTTGTGCTGAATGATGCCAGGGAAGCTCCTTAGTGACGCGGATTTGGAATCAGACGCAGCCATGGGAAAACTGGAGACACCGCGAAAACAAAATGAGAAGGTACCATCGAGGGCGGAGGGACCTGAGACGAAGCAGAACGGGAAGCCGGGGCACGGGATCGCTTGGAGCGCGGCGCGGGCCCGGCTTGTCCGGAGGTCTGCGTGGGTCTCGGCCAGGGGGCGTCTGGGAGTAGTGTTCTCCGCGGGCGGAGGGCGCCCCGCCGCGCTCCGGGAGCTCCCAAGCCGCGGCCGGGAGAGATCGGAACTGAAGGGAGCGCCAGGTGTCCCACGTGGTCCCGAAGTCTGGGTGCCCCGCAGCAGGTGCATAGAGTTGGATGTTCACCGTTAGGCCCCACGTTCTGGCTCAAGCTCAGACCTAACTCCCGCCGAGTTGCACGCGCGGGGGAGAATTTTAAGTCAAGTCAAAGTAGGTAGGGACTGACGCTTTAGACTAGACTGCACACGTGCGCAGCGTAAGCAGTGACATTTTGATCTTATTAAGGGAAGTATAGTTTTCCGGTAAGCAGCACTTAAAGAATGAAGTAATTCAGTTCCTCTTAATGTTTATTGACCAGATTTCCCATTGAAATGTAAAGCTCTATTGCGGTGCTAACTGGACACCATATTTCTGAGATAGCCCAGCAAGTGCAGTAATCTCTTTATCTTGACAGCTGTCTGCCTCCATGCTGTTGCTTCTTTAAATAGTGATTTAATTGTGACTGAGTCCGTTCTGAGATAAGGTCTGTGGGAACAAAAATTGTTCCTGAACTTGTGTTGTGTGTGACTTTTCTCGTTGTTTCTGGGTCTTTTTGATGGCAAGTTTTACAACGGCAGTGTTTTGGCCTTGTAGGAAGCGGAGGGACCACAGACTTGTTTTCAAGGGTGGGGAGGACACTTCATTGGCTTTACCTGCTCTGCATCAGTGAACTTGTCCAGTTGTGAGGTGCTCAAATTAGGAGGGACATGACCAAACTCCACTATATTACAAAGGAGACCACCAGGATGGGAAATCCACTCTTATTTGGTGGAACCAGGTAATGAAAGAGCTGAAGTCCTGGGGAAAGGGGAGACCAGGTTATTTTTCAGGTGTCTGAAGGTTGGTCATGTGGGAGAGATTACTCTCATACCACAAGTTGAGAGCAGAGGCCAGGCTTGAAGTTTTAGGGAGGCAGACTCCAGCTCAATGTAATGTCTCTGTACTTCTAGGATTGTGTTGGGGCTCTGTCAGGAGGTTTTAACAGGCTACCACACCTAATTGTTTTCAGTAATGTTAAGTGATTAAGTTTTCAGTAATATGAAAAGTTGGAAGTCAGACATTTCTGGTAGGAGCCATAGTCTGCTTTGGTTTTGAGGTTTCACTCATTCCATGTCCTTGTGATTTGTGCTTCACCTTTCCCCCTTCTTCTTTAAATTAGATTCATCTTTTTAAAAGATTTTATTTATTTATTTTCAGAGAGAGGGAAGAGAGGGAGAGAAACATTGATGTGTGAGAGATACATTGAT
>PVJI01011651.1:0-55144 GCA_004026765.1 Micronycteris hirsuta | reverse complement strand
AGGGAGTTATATGAGGTATGGAGGAATATCAACAGGGGAGTGGTAGGGGGAGAGGGTGGGAATGGGGCACAGAACAAGTAGCATAAATGGGAGGTAGACAACAGACAGGGGGAGGTTAGAACAGTATAGGAAGTACAGGAGCAGAAGGACTTATGTGTAGGACCTATGGACAAAACTAAAGGGAGGGGAAAGGGGGGTACGGGGGAGGGGGGAAAGAAGGGGGGAAGTGGGGCAACTGTAACAGCATAATCAATAAAATATAGTTAAAAAAATAATTTTACAATAATTTATATAATCATTTTATAAATGATTATATAATCATTTTATAAATGTTTATATAATCATTTTATAAAATGATTATATAATAGAAATAAGGTGAATTATATAAAACAAACAAATTATTTAATAAAAATGATTTAAATAAAACAAAAAGCAGAGGAAGAAAATAATAAAGAGCAGAAATCAATGAAATTAAAAACAGTAAAACAATACAGAAAATCAATAAAACAAGTTGGTCCTTTATTTAAAATCAATAAAATTGACAAATCTCTAGCCATACTAGCATAAAGAAGGAGAGAAGATGAATTGCCAATATCAAAAAGGAAATGGGATATTATCATAAAACATATAGATATCAAAAGGGTAATAGAAGGGTATTATTAACAATTCTAAACAGAAAAATTTGACAACCAGACAAAATATAGCAATTACTTGAAAAACATAACTGTAACTCACCAATTAAAATAAGAATTTAAATTTATAATAAAATCATCCAAAATAAAAATATCCAGACCCCCGTAACTTCAGTGGAGAATTCTACCAAATATTTAGCACCAATTCCAGAAAAGAATACCAAAATACTAAACAAAATATTTACAAATAGAATTCAGTGATTCATAAAAAGAATTATATCCTTCGTAACCAGTAAGATTTAGTCCTTGGATGCATGGATAATTCAGTATTTGAAAATCAGACAGTGTAATGCACCATATCAACATGCTAAATAAGAAAACAACATGATTATATAAGTTGATATAGAAAAAGCATTTGATGAAATCCAACACTGATTTATCATAATAAGAAAAAAGGGAAAAAAATAGGTAACCTCCTCAATAATAAGCGTCTACAAAAGTACCTACAACTATACGACTAGCATTGCACATAATGGTGAAAAACTGAATACTTTCACCCTTAGATCAGGAACAAGATAAGAATATCTGTCCTCATTACTCTTTTTCAACTAAGTGCTGAAAGTTCTACCAGGTGCAATAAGGCAAGAAAAGAAATAAAAGGCATATGGATTGGAAACAAAGAAGTAAATCTGCTGATTTGCACATGAAATAATAGCTTGCCTAGAAAATCTTAAGGCATTTTGCCCAAAAAACCTCCTAAACTAATACACAGTTTAGTGAGTCACAGGACACAAAATCAACACACAGGAATCAAATACATTTCTTTTTTTTTTCCTTTTTTTTAAATTTTATTTATTCATTTTTGAGAGAGGGGAAGGGAGGGAGAAAGAGAGGGACATAAACACCAATGTTTGCGACAAATACCTCAATTCGTTGTCTCTCACACACCCCCAACTGGGGACCAGGCCCACAGCTCAGGCATGTGCCCTGTCTGGGAATCAAACCAATGACCCTTGGTTTCACAGGCCAGCACTAAATCCACTGAGCCACACCATCCTGGGCTCAATTGCATTTCTATACAGCAATAATGAACACATCGAAAATAAAATTTAAGACAATACTATTTGTAAGAATTCAAAACAGAAGTATTTAAATGGAAATAAACAAAACATGTACAAGACATATAGGTTATAAGCTACACAATACTAATGAAATAAGTAAAATAAGGTCCAAATAAAGATATAAATAAAGAAATATGTTTATAGATTTGAAGATTCAATAAAGTTAAGACATCAATTCTCCCCAAATCAATATATAGTTTTAAAACAATTTCAATAAAAGCCTTAATCTTGACATATAGATGACATTATTTTAAAATTTATATGAAATGACAAAGGATCAATTTCATTTATTAGAGTGACATTGGTTAGTAAAATGATATAGGTTTCAGCTGTACAATTCTATAATACATTACCTGTATATTTTATTGTGTGTTCACCACCCAAAGTCAAGTCTCCTTCTATCACTATTTATCCCCCATTTATCCTCTTCTACCTGCCTCTACCCCTCCCCCTTTCCCCTTGGCTGTCTATGTCTGTGAAGTATTTGTTGTCTACGATGTATTTTTGTTTGTTTGCTTAACCCCTTCACCTTTTTCACCCAATCCCCAAACTCCTTCACCTCTGACAGCTGTTGGCCTGTTCTCTGTATCTATGAGTCTGTTTCTATTTTGTTAGCTTATTTTGTTCATTAGATTCTACACATAAGCAAAATCACATGGTACTTGCCTTTCTCTGACTAGCTTATTTAAATTTCTAAAACAAATTTGATCAAAATGTAGCAATAACAAGCCTACTTGGTTTAGAGACCTTCTTTATGGTTCCAGTATTCAAGACTATGTGGTATTGGTGGAGGGACAGACACAGTTCAATTGAATGGAATAGAAAACTCAGACACAGACCCACACAAATATGTCCAACTGATTTTTGGCAAAGGTACAAAAGCACTTTAATGGAGGATGGGTAGACATTTTAACAAATGGTGCTGCAACAGTTGGACATTCAAAGCAAAAATATGAACATCAACTTAAATCTCAAATTTTATGTAAAAACTAACTCAAAGTAGATCATAGATTTAAATATAAAATGCAAATCTATAAAACTGTTTTTTTTTATCTTCAGCATCTTGGGCTAGTTATTAGACTTATTACCAAAATCAATAAAAGAAAAGGTTAATAAATTGAAATTCATCAAAATAAAAAAATTAAAAGAACTGCTCTGTGAAAGACCTTGTTAAGGGGAAGGAAAGACAAACTACAGACTTGGAGAAACTATTTTTTAAATCATAGATGCGACGAAGGGTTAGAATATATAAAAACTGTCAAAGGGCAACAGAAAAAATTCTAGCAATCTAATTAGAAAAAGGACAAAAGACATGAAGAGACATCTCATCATTGAAGAATATACAAATGGAAAAAAATCTCATTAGATATTCAGTACCATTAGCTGTTCCCTAAATGCAACTTAAAACCACAATGACATCTCACTATATGCCTATCAGACTGGTTAAAATAAAAGACAGTGACAATACTAAATGCTTGTGAATATCTAAAGAAATGGAATCACTCATACATTATTCATTGTTGGTGGAAATTTAAAATTATACCACCTTTACAAAAATAAGTTTGCAGTTTCTTTAAAAAATAAAATGAAACTAAACAGACAACTACCATATAATGCAGCCATTGCACTCTTTGGAATTTATCCCAGAGACATGAAGATATATGCTCATGCAAAATCTGTACCACAGATGTTCACAGCTGTTATATTTGTAACAGCCAAAACGAGAAACACTCAGGTGTCCTTCAATGGATGAAAAGTTAAGCATGTGTACCATGGTATACATACATATTCAGTAGTGGAAAGGAATGAACTATTGATATATGCAACAACCTGGAAGAAGCTCCAGAGAATAATACTGAGTAAAAAAATCTAATTCCCAAAAGCTAAATACTGTATAATTTCATTTACATAACAATTTTATTTTTATTTTTTAATTTTATTGTTGCTCAAGTACAGCCTTCCCCCTACCCACTGCTCCCCCCAACCCCAGCCATCCCCACCTCCCTCCCATGGTTCCACTCCATCTTGGTTTTGTCCCTGTCCTTTATAGTTGTTCCTGAAAACCCTTCACCCTTTTGCCCCCACTGTCCCCTCCCTGTGGTTACTGTCAGTGTCTTCTTAATTTCAATGTCTCATTATATTTCATTTGCTTATTTGTTTTGTTGATTAGGTTCCATTAAAGGTCAGATCATATGGTATTTATCTTTCACTGCCTGCCTTATTTCACTTAACATACTGCTCTCCAATTCCGTCCATGCTGTCACAAAGGGTAGGATCTCCTTCTTTCGTTCCGCTGCATAGTATTCCATTGGGTAAATGTACCACAGTTTCTTGATCCGTTCATTTACTGATGGGTACTTAGGTTGCTTCCAGCACTTGGCTATTGTAAATTGTGCTGCTATGAACATTGGGGTGCATAGGTTATTTTGGATTAGTGTTTCAAAGTTCTTAGGATATAATCCTAGCAGTGGAATTGCTGGGACAAAAGGCAGTTCCATTTTTCATTTTTTGAGGAAATTCCATACTGTTTTCCACAGCGGCTGTACCAGTCTGCAATCCCACGAACAGTGCACTAGGGTTCCCTTTTCTCCACATCCTCTCCAACACTGGTTGTTTGTTGATTTGTTTATGATGGTCATTCTGACCAGTGTGAAGTGGTATCTGATTGAGGTTTTAATTTGCTTCTCTCTGATGGCTAGTGATCCTGACCATCTTTTCATATGTCTCTAGACCATCTATGTCCTCCTTGGAGAAATGCCTGTTCAAGTTCTTTGCCCATTTTTTAATTTTTTTTTTTTTTTGTCTTCCTAGACTGGAGTCATGTGAGTTTTTTATATATTTTGGAGACCAAACCCTTGTCTGAGGTACATTGGCAAATATGTTTTACCATACAGTTGGTTCTCTTGTCATTTTCATGCTGTTTTTTTGGATGTTCAGAAGCTTTTTATTTTGATGAAATTCAATTTGTTTACTCTTTCCTTTATGTCCCTTGCTTTAGGAGACATTGTTAGTGAAGATGTTGCTGTGTGGAATGTCTCAGATTTCCTTGCCAATGTTTTCCTCTAGGACTTTTATGGTGTCACAACTTATATTTAAGTCTTTTATCCATCTTGAATTTATTTTTGTGTATGGTGTAAGTTGGTGATCGAGTTTCTTTTTTTTTTTTTTTTTGCATGTAGCTGTCCAGATCTCCCAACATCATTTGCTAAAGAGGCTATTTTTACTCCACTTTATGCTGCTGCCCAATTTGTCAAATATTAATTGACACTAGAGACTTGGGTTTATTTCTGGGCTCTCTATGCTCTTCTGTTGGTCCATGTGTCTGTTCTTATTCCACCACCTAGCTGTTTTGATTACAGTGGCCCTGTAATACAGTTTGATATCAGATATTGTGATCCCTCCTACTTTGTTCTTCTTTCTCAAAATTTCTGCAGCTATTCAGGGTTGTTTATGGTTCCATATAAATTTCTGAAGTGCTTGTTCTATGTCTGTGAAATATGCCATTAATACTTTAATAGGGATTGTGTTGAATCTATAAATTGCTTTGGGTAATATGGACATTTTGTTGATGTTAATTCTTCCAATCCATGGGCATGGTACATGCTTCCATTTGTTAGTGTCTTCTTTAATTTCTTTCTTCAGTATTGCATAGTTGTGTGAGTACAGGTCTTTTACACCCTTGGTTAGGTTTATTCCTAGGTATTTTATTTTTCCTGTTGCTATATCAAATGGGATTTTTTCCTGATTTCTGTTTGTGATATTTCATTGTTGGTGTAAAAAAATGCCTTTGATTTCTGAATAGTGACTTTGTATCCTGCTGTTTTGCCAAATTCACTTATTAGGTTGAGTAGTTTTTTGGTGGAGTCTATAGGATTTTCTATGGACACTATCATGTCATCTCCAAACAATGATAGTTTTGTTTCCTCTTTTCCATTTTGTATGCCTTTTCTTTTTTTCTTGTCTGATTGCCATGGCTAGGACTTCCAATACAATGTTGAATAGAAGTGCTGAAAATGGACAACCTTGTCTTGTTCCTGATCTTAGTAGGAAAGTTTTTAATTTTTGCCCATTGAGTATGATGTTGGATATAGGTTTCTCATATATGGCCTTTATTATGTTGAGGAATGTGCCCACTCTTCCCACTTTGCTGAGTGTTTTAATCATAAGTGGATGCTGTACCTTATCAAATGATTTTTATGCATCTATTGCTATGATCGTGGGATTTTCGTCTCTTTTTTTGTTTAAGTGGTATATTACATCTATTGATTTGCAAATATTGTACCATCCTTGCATCCCTGGGATGAAGCCCACTTGGTCATAGTGTATGATCTTTTTAGTGTATTGCTGGATGTGGTTTACAATATTTTGTTGAGCATTTTAGCATCTACATTTATCAGCAATATTGGCCTGAAATTTTCTTTCTTTTTTATGTCTTTATCTGGTTTTGGGATTAGGATGATGATGGCTTTATAAAAATTGTTTGGGAGTCTTCCATCTTCTTGAATTTTTGTAATAATCTGTGAAGGATAGGGGTTATCTCTTCCTTAAATGTTTTGAAAATTCTCCTGTGAAACCGTCTGCTCCAGGGCTTTTGTGTGTCGGAAGCTCTGGATTACTGCTTCAATTTCATCAGCTGTTATTTGTCTGTTCAGGCTTTCTGTTTCTTCTTTATTGAGTTTTGGAAGATTATGTTTTTCTAGAAATTATCCATCCAACCTAGATTTTCAAATTTCTTGGCACATAGTTCTTTGTAGTAATTTCTTACAATCCTTTGTATGTCTGTGGTATCAGTTGTAATCTCTCCTCTTTCATTTCTGATTGTGTTTATTTGGGTCTTCTCTTTTTTTCTTGAAGAGTTTGCTTAAAGGCTTGTCAATTTTGCTTATATTTTTAAAGAACCAGCTCCTGGATTTATTGATCCTTAGAATTGTTCTTTTAGTGTCTATGTCATTTAATTCTGCTCACATCTTGGTTATTTCCTTCCTTCTACTTGCTCTGGGCAGTCTTTGTTGTTGTTTCTCAAGTTCTTGTAGATGTAGGGTTAGGTTGTTTATTTGAAATGTCTCTGTCTTTTTTAGGTAGGCCTGTATCACTATGAACTTCCCTCTCAGGACTGCCTTCACTGTGTCCCAAAAGTTTTGTATTGTTGTGAGTTCATTTTCATTTGTTTCCAGAAACTTTTTGATTTCTTCCTTGACTCATTCTTGACCCATTTATTGTTTAATAGCATGCTATTCAATCTCCAGGAGTTTGAGTGTTTGGGTTTTTTTTTCCTTGAGGTTGGTCTCTAATTTCAGTCCCTTGTGGTCAGAGAAGATGCTTGGTATGATTTCAATTTTCTTGAATTTGTTGAGGCTATCATGTGGTCTATCTTTGAAAATGTTCCATGTGATTTGAAAAGAATGTGTATTTTGCTTTTTGGGGACGAAAATCTTTGTATATATCTCGAATGTCCATTTGATCTAGGGCATTGTTCAATGCCACAATATCTTTGTTGGTATTTTGTTTGGAAGATCTATCAATTTTTGACAGTGAGCTGTGTTAAAATCCCCTACTGTAATTGTGTTGCTGTTAATATCTTTCTTGAAGTCCTCCAAGATTTTCTTTATGTATAGGGTGCTTCTATGTTGGGTATTTATAATGTTTATGTCTTCCTGATGGATTCTTCCCTTGAATATTATGAAGTGACCTTCTGAGTCTCTTTTTATGACCCTTTTTTTGAAGTCTATTTTGTTTGGTATGAGTATTGCTACCCCAGCTTTTTTTTTTTTTCCTGTCCATTTGCTTGGATAATTTGTTTCCAGCCCTTCACTTTCTGTCTGTGTAGGTCTTTTGTTCTGAGGTGAGTCTCTTGTAGGCAGCATATGTGTGGGTCATGCTTTCTTATCCATTGATCTATTCTATGTCTTGTGATTGGAGCATTTAATCCATTTATATTTAAGGTTATTATTGATATGTACTTATTCATTGCCATTTTTTTTGTACCTGTGTTCCTCTCTCTTTCTCTCACTGTTTTTCTTCCTGTTCTTAAAGAGGACCCTTTAGCATCTCTTGCAGAGCTGGTTTGGAGGGGGAATATTCTTTGAGGCTTCTTTTGTCTGGGAAGCTCCTTATTTGGCCTTCCATTTTAATTGAGAGCCTTACTGGAAAAAGTAGTCTGGTTGCAGCCCTCTGGTTTTATTACTTGGAATATTTCTTGCCATTCCTTTCTGATTTGGAGTGTTTCCATTGAGAAGTTAGCTACTAGTTTTATCAGGACTCCCTTGTATATTACTTCCTGTTTTAACCTTGCTGCCTTTAAGATTCTCTGTTTGTCTTGGAATTTTGCCATTTTACTTATGATATGTCTTGAAGTAGGCCTCTTTGGTTTCCTCTTGATTGGGACTCTGTGTTTCCTGGATGTGTGTGACTTTTTCTCTCATCAAATTAGGAAAGTTTTCCATCATTACTTTTTTAACCAGGTTTTCTATCCCTTGCTCTTCTTCTTCTCCTTCTGGTATCCCTATTATATACAGATATTATTCTGTTTCATGTTGTCCTGCATTTCCCTTAACACCTCTTCATTCTTTTTGAGCCTCTTCCTTTTCCTGCTCTTTCTTTTTTTTCCTACCTTGTCTTCCAGCTTGCTGATTTGATCGTCTGCCTCATCCAGCCTGCTTGTAATTCCTTCTAGTATTTTTTATTTCCAAGATTTTATTGTTCATTTCTTCCTGTTTTTTGTTTATACTTTCTATTTCCTTTTTCATACTGTTGTAGTTCTCACTTAGTTCCTTGTGGTTGTCTGTGAAATCCTTGACTATCTTTATAACCATTATTTTGAATTCAATATCTGGTAGTTTGCTTACCTCCATTTCATTTAGCTCTTTTAGTGGGGAGTCTTCTATTCCTTTTGATTGCATGTTCTTTTTTTTTGTCTCCCCACTTTAGGTGATTCTTTTTATTTGTTTATGTGCTTCCTGATGTTTCACTTTGCTAGCTGTCTTTGTAGGATGAACCTCTATGGTAGGAATTATATGGAATTCAGTGGTGTGGTCTCTTTGATCTTTTCTGGATGCTTTAGGTTTGCTCTTTCTTCTGTTTGTGTGGGATTTTCTGTTTGTGCAAAGTTAGATGGTGAGATATAGTGAGAGCGAAGAATAGAAAGTAGGTATAGTGTGCAAGGGAATAGAGTTAACCGCAACAATAGTAAAGCTCAGGAATAAGTGAAGTGGCCTAAGATCAAGGACGGTTGCTGTGTAGTATTTACAATTGTATGGAACAACAATTATTAACAATAGTCCTGGGACAACAAAAATATGACAAGAAATACATGATTTGGATAACCAGAATAGAAAGTACACAATCAAGAGTAGTGTATTATTGGAACATGGGTGAAGTGAAAGAAGGAAAATTAAAATACAATAAGGAGAGAATAAGAAAAAACAGTCCAACAATGCAATTATACAGATATATAAAATGAAGAAAACCAAACATAAAGAAGAGAGAGAAAAAATAATAAAAGAATTAAAAATAAAGATAAAATAATAATAATAATACACATAAACAATAAAATGTCAGCTTTGTGGGATAGCAAAATGACATTTGTCTCAGTTTCTCAGTTTTGGGGGTAAGCCTTGTGCTCCCCCTTTGGATCTGTCTCTTGACCTTTCATAACTCCATGTCTTATTGTCTCACTTGGAGGAAGAAAACAAATAAAAAAGAGAGAGAGAGGAAAGGAAAAATAAATAAGCCTCCTGCTGACTTTAAACCCATTGAACGAGTTCTGCTGGTCTTCCTGGATGCCACAGGAAGAAAGGGACTGGGCTTTGCTTTTCTCCCTTCCTATGGTTTTGAGAGGATGGGGACCAGGTCTGGGACACAATATTCACAGTTGTGCAGCCTCCAGCCCAAGTCCTCTATAAGCTGTCAAGCTCCCACTGTCTATCTGCGCCAGGCCTGTGCCTTTAATTCACCAGCTTTGCCAAGATCCATGCAGTGTGCCTTCTCCTTGCTCTTTTCAAGCCCACTGTGGCTGGAGCCCACCACAGGGCAAGCAGTGCCAGTCAGCCTCTGGGCAAACAGCATGAGTCAAGTTCTGGCATGGGTTCAAACCAGTCTCGGGGAAAGTGGTGCTGCAAGCAGCCAGAATCAGCCTCAGGGCCAGTGCGGCAAATCAGCTGCCCAGCAAGCTACCTGAGCCAAGCACGAGGGTGCAGCTGAAATCACCCATGGTGTAAGCTGGCCACTGCTCAAGAGTTCCTTACAAAGAAGCTGCCTGCCATTCTTAACAAGTGCATGGCCTTTCACACAGCCAAACTTTCTAACCAGTCTGGAGACTATCCAGGTCAGGGTCTGACAGAGCTCAATGCTTCTCCCTTCTCCAGATATCACCTGGCTCCCCAATCTCTCTGGTAATGACCTAGCCAGCATTCGTAGTCCCAGCAGGTGTATACATCTTCTGTGTCTCTCCCACTTCATCTCTCTTCCCCTCACTGACTACCAGCATCCAGGTCCCTCATGGTGCCGGGTTGTCCTCCCTTCTCTGGTAGGGGAGGGAGCTGGTGATCTAACTTTCTTCCCTGTATCCTGAGGCAGGCATCTGGCCAGGGGCCACAGCAGCCTAGGTCCCTGCGCAGATCCCAGGGACCTTACCATCCTCCAGTTCGCTGATTCAATCCTCTGCTTCATCTAGCCTGATTTTCATTCCTTCTACTGTATTCTTCAGTTCAGAAATTGTATTCTCTATTTCTTCTTGGCCCTTTTTGATAGTTTCTATTTCCTTGTTTCATGTGGACATAGTTTGCGGTGAGTTCATTGTGGTTTCCCTGTAGTTTTTGGTAATTCTCAGTGAGCTCATTGAGCTTCCTGATAACCATTGCGTTGAACTCAATATCTGATAGTTGACTTGCCTCTATTTCATTTATCATTCTTTCTGAGGCTTCCTCCTTTCCTTTCATTTGGGGATTGTTTCTTTGTCTTCCCATGGTTTGTGATACTCTTCTTGTTAGCCTCTGTTTCTTAAATTGATCTGTTCTGACTCCCTGGGTTTACAGTGTGAACTTCCATGATAGAAGACATGTGAGATTCAGTGGTGCAGTCTCCTTGATCTCCTGAGCTCGGTGCTCTTGGACTGTTGTTTATGTTGGCTATCTGTATGTCTTTGGGTTTTGATTGTTATTGGGTCTTTCTTTAGTGGGTTCTTCCCTCCAGCTGGTTACCTGAGGATCCCTCCATCCACTATGTCTTGTATTCTATTGTGCAAGTGTGGACAGGTTGTGTTGAAGCTGGTTTTTCTCTCTGTATAAGGTTTTGAGACTTCTCTCTTGCTCTTGTTCAGTTGTTTGTTCTGGATAATTTCTCCACCATTTAGTTTTATTCCAGGTAAGTCCTGGATTGAGGTTAGTGTAGGTTCCACTCCCTCCTTTACCTTCTTCCATTGTTATTTGTTGGTGGTTCCTTTGTTGGTGGGTTTCCTCTTGCAGCAGTTATACTGGTGTTCATAGCTCCCACCTACTTCAGCAAAGAGTGTCCACAAGTTCAGTGAAAGTCATCAACTTTTTTTCAATGTCCTCTATAATTTTTGGCCTCCAAACTTCATATAAGCTGGGATTCCGTTAGCTGTTCACTCTGTTCCTCGTAAGACTGGCTGGGCAGAGGGAGAACTGGGCTCCGCTCCCACCTGCCTTGCTGCCATCTTTTTCTATATATAACATTTTTAAAACCATAAAATTATAGATGTAGAATAGAAAGCCAAGTATTGATTGTCATAAGTCAAAGAGGGAATAGGAATGAAAGGGAAGGGGATGTGGCTGTAAAGTGATAACCGGAGATCCTTGTGGTGATAGAAATAATCTGTATTTTGACTGTACCAATCTCAACATCCTGGTTGTATCATTCTACTATCAGTTAGACAGTAAAATAGTGTCAGACAAATAGTAATGCTGGTGTTAAATTAAGATACATTTATTTTCATGGGCCAGACTATTTTCCCTAATTTATTTTGCCTCCTTAGAGGAGAAAACATTTGAAAAAAGGTAGCCTGGTATGGTTTTTTTTGTGTGTGTCTGTCACAGTGTACTTTTGACCTTTTATAAGATTGTTCCTGGAGAAACAGTGGAAAGAATAAGAATGTTCATGACTTCAGAGTGGTATGAGATTTCAGGAATCAGAGGGCTCATCACAAACACAACAACAACAACAAAAAAATAGGACAGAATTAAGGCAGCTGACCTCACCCATCAATCCTGAGTAATGCTGCCAAAGCCATATCTCTAAAATAAATATCTGTGAAACCCTGCTGCAGCAGCACATTGACAGTGCAACAAAATCCGCATTGTCAGAACTCACAGGGTTTGGGTAACCTCGCACCTCCGGGCCCTGTCACCATTGTTCTGGAGTGCAGACTCTGTCTCCTGCTCTCCCGCAGAGCAGGACTGTCCTCTCCCTGCAGCATGCCATTGTCTCACTGGGGCATAAAAACCTCTGAGGGAAATTGATGAAGAGAGGGGAGGAAAAGTCCCTCTCACTTCTCCATGTCTCCTGCTCTCCAAAGAGGAAGCTTTCTCTTGACAGCTTTTTGTCTGAAATTCAAGTTCCTGACCACAGCTGAAGGTTTAGAAAGCCTTTTTCTTCCCCATTTTCTCTCTCTGTACCTCTCTTGTGTCCATATCTTTCCTTCCCTTTTCTTCTTGCTCTTTGCTTAGCCTTCTTTTGCTTATCCTCCTCCATCTCTCCTTCTTTTCAGTCATCAGGCCTATCCCCCTTTCTTTTTAGAAAACGACTTATTTCCCTTCACCCACCATAATTCAGTAAACATTCTCGATGTCATTGTGCCATTTTTCTCCCCAGATTCTCCCACAATGCCCCTATTCTGCAAGCTTATGGGATAACCCAGAAATGCCACTGCCAAATTATAATAAAGCATAAAACAAATGAAACTACCTGTCCAGTTTTCTAAGTGTGGATTCATGGGAGTTGTAAACCAGAATTTTCTACTCTTTCATTCTTTCCCTTGAGATGATTTTAAATGTGGAGTTATTGACAAGATTCAACCCTTTTTTCCTCATTTGCTATATGAAAGACATGGTCATGATTCTTTGAATTAAAATTGTTTTGTACTTGTTCAAATGAGATACTTTTCCTACCTATATATTTACACACATATTCAGGCTCTCTCGGGGAAGATTTTATGACCTTCGTAGTTTGTCAAAGCTACCCTCCATTGGGTTGAATCCCAGTGCCTTTTGATATACAAAGACATAAAATTTTTGTAGTCTTGATTTCAGCAAGAAAAACACTACAGCATGATACACTGTTGTGAGCCTTCATAGAACTACTTCTATTGAAGTACGTTCTAGTAGCATATATTGATGATGCTGAGAAATCTGTCTTTTTAAAAATGTTGGCAATGACAAAATGTTGGCAATGCCAGTATCAGGTCAGTGCTTCTTCTCAGGAACCATAAGTTGTAGGCCACTGTGAACTCAAAACTAGAAATAACAGGCTTTTCCTGCTTTCACTTAGTTTTTATTTTATGAGAACCATAATTTTTGCAACAGATTGTGTTTCCCCTCTGTTGTGGGTGCTGGTAAATTTACAACCAAATTTGAGGCTCATGTGCAGCACTTGAATAGTGCCTTATGATATTCATTATGTGTCATCAAACGTTCTCTCTGTTTATTCTATTTTCATGATTTCATTTTCCCTTTGCTGCCATTTCCTCATCTTCCTTTTCAAAATTTATCCCATTGTACACATGCAGATAAAAAGACATATAGATAAGTTGCCTCATATCCCTTTCTAGAATGATTTAGAGACATGAAAAAATCAATGTTTTTCATAACAGCTTCAATACAACTCACTCTAATAGTATGCTTTTTCTCATGCTTAGAGTTGTAACTGAACCTCTGAAAAACTACCCAACGCTCAATACAGTCTGTTCCTAGGTTGTTCCAGGTAAGATACAGTCCCTGCTCCAAAATCTCTATACACTAATTTAAAAAGGTTTGCAGTGTTTAAAGTCCTAGAAACTGACATAAGGCTATACAACAATTTAAGTCACACATTTCATAGTACAAGTGTAGAATGTATGGATATTAGACAAAATAGTATCAGCATATAGAGCTAGAGCAGCAGATGGTTTCATGGAGACAAGATAAAATGAAACTTACAGACTGGCTGGAGTTTGTACTGCAATCATCCTCCTTCTGTAATTTGTTTTCTTTTCCTTTTTTAATGAAATTTACATTCCAATGATTCTCCTTCTATAGTCTATTTTATTTTGTTTCCTTTTTATAACTCAATTTCTAATCTAAATATGCTTCCATCTATTTGTATCTTCTATTTATTTCTTCATCATTTTATAATTATCCAAATACTGGTCTTGTACCTCCTTAGTTAAATTTATTCCTAGGTTGGTTTCCCTTTTTGAGGGGTGGAGGGAGAAGGACGATTATAAGTGGGACTGCTTTCTGAGTTACCCTGTCTGATAGTTCATTATTGTACAAAATTGCAACCAATTTCTAAATATTAATTTTGTATCTTCCTAATTTACTGAAGTTATTTATCAGTTCTAGCAGTTTTTTGGTGGATTCTTTAGGGTTCTTTATATACAGTATCATGTCAGCTTAAAATAGGGACAGTTTTACTTCTTCTTTTCTACTTTGGATGCCTTTTATTTCTTCATCTTCTATGATCACCGTGGCTGGGACTTCTAGTAATATGTTGAATAAGAGTAGTGATAATGGACATCCCTGTCTTGTTCTTGATGTTAAGGGAAATTCTTTATGTTTTTCTCTGTTGATTGTGATGTTGGTCTTTATTATACAGAGGTATATTCCCTCTATTCCCATTTTGCTGAAAGGTTTTATTATAAATGCATGCTAGATAGTATCAAATGCTTTTTCTGCAGCTATTAATTTGATTACATGATTTTTATCCTTAATTTTGTTTATGTGATGTGTCAAATTAATTAATTTGTGGATATTACACAAGCCTTGCATCATAGAAATTAATTCAACTTGGTCATAGTATATAATCTCTGTAATGTGTTACTGGATTTATTTGGCTAATATTTTGTTGAAAATTTCTCCATCTATGTTCCTTAGGTATATTGGCCTACAATTTTCTTTTTTTGTAGTATCTTTATCTCATTTTGGAATTAGGATAATGCGGGCCTTATAAAATGAGCTTGGAAGTATTCTCTGCAGTTGAATTTCTTTGGAATAATTGAGAAGGACAGGTGTTAGTTCTTTGAATATTTGGTAAAATTCACTTGTAAAGCCCTCTGGTCCAGGACTTTTGTTTGATGGAAGTTTTTGTATTACTTTTTCAATTGTATTAGTTGTAAATGGTTTGCCCAGATTTTTGTCTCTTCTTGACTCAGTTTTGGAAAACTGTATGTTTCTAGGACTTTATCAATTTCTTCAAGATTGTCCAGTTTGTCAGCATATGATCATTCATAATATTATCTTACAATCCTTTGTGTTTCTGTGGTGTCAGTTGTTACTTCTCCTCTTTCACTTCTCATTTTATTTTTTGGAGGTACTCTCTCTTTTTTTTTTATCCTAATGAGTCTGGTTAAAGGTTTAGCAAAATTTGTTTGCTTTTTACAAAGAAACAACTCTTGGTTTTATTGATCTTTTTGTTGTTTTTTAGACTCTGTTTTGTTTATTTCTGTTCTGATCTTTATAATGCCCTTCCTTCTACTCATGTTGGGCTTTACTTGTCATTGTTTTTCTAGTTTCTTTAAGTGTAAATTTATATTGTTTATTTGAGATTTTTATTATTTCTTGAGATAGACATATGGTACTTGAATTTCCATCTTTGAATTGCTTTCGCTGTGTCCCATAGATTCTGGGTTATTGTGTTCTCAATTTCATTTATTTCAAGGTATCTTTTGATTTCTTCCTTGATCTCATTGTTGACCCATTCATTGTTTAGTAACATTTTATTTAATCTCCATGTCTTTGTTTGTTTTTCAGGGTTTTTTTTTTGTGATTGATTTCTAGTTTTGTACCATTATGGTCAGAAAGAGATGCTTGATATGATTTCAATCTTTGCAATTTATTAAGATTTTTTTTGTGTCCTACTATGCAGTCTATAATAGAAAATGTTTCATGTGCACTTGAAAAGATTATATATTCTCCTACTTTGGGGTGAAATACTCTAAAGACATCAAGTAAACTCCTCTGGTCTAGTGTGTTATTTAAGGCCACTGTTTCCTTCTTGGTTTCATGTCTAGAAGATCTGTCCATTGATGTCAATGGGGTGTTAAATCTCTTATTATGAGTGTAGTACACTTTCTCTCCCATTATATCCATCAAAATTTTGTTTATATATTTAGGTGTCCCTATGTTTGGTGCATAAACATTTACAAGACATATCTTTTTGTTGGATTGATCAATTTATCATTATGTAGTATCATTTTTTGTCTCTTATTACAGTATTTGTTTTTTTCTGACATAAGTAGTCCAATATTTTTTAAATTTCCACTTGAATGAAATATCTTTTTTCATCCCTTTACTTTCAGTCTGTGTGTGTCTTTGGTTCTGACATTGCTCTCTTATAGACCACGTATATATAGGTTTTGTTTTCTTATCTATTCAATAACCTTATGTCTTTTGATCAGAGCATTTAAGCCATTTACATTTAAAGTGATTAATGGAGGATTCAAGATCGCAGAGGAGTAAGTAGAAGCTACACTAACCTCCTCCCAGGAGCAATCTGGAATTACAACAAAACTGTAGAGAAATCATCCTGAATAACCAACTGAATGAACACAAGCTTGAGAGAAGCCTTATGACTAAGGAGAGACAAAAGAAATCACTTCAACACAGTGAGACTGGTAGGGAGTGCAAAGGTGCAAGAGGGCTGGCTGGGCTCCCATGGGCAGCAGCTAAAGTGTCAGGGGATATTTCAGCAGGTGGGGGTTCCCCCTGAGAAATGTGGGGTCTGAACCCCAAGCTGGGCTCCCCAGCCTACAGCACCAGAGCTGGAAAGGAACCCAGATAACATCTAACAGGGAAAAACATCAGGGTTTCTGTCTGCTAGGAAGAGATGGATAGAAACAGAGAGAGCCTCTTAAAGGGCCAATGCACAAAATTGTATTTGCAGCCACTTACCCTGGGCTCTGGCAGAAAGGATGGCAGAGTAGACTAGAGATGCATGAAGAAAGTCTGAGGCTGGTGCCTCTGGAGAGAGAACTGAAGGAACAGCCATCAGAATTCCGATGCTAGGTCATTCCCCATACTGCAGAGGCCATCCTTCTCAGGAATAGCACTCCTCTATGAATGGCATCAACTAAGGAGAAGCAGTAGCCCCACCCCCAGGGACTACTCTACCTCACTTTGGTACTTTGAAAAGATAAAGAAGATTGACAGATCTTTAACCAGACTCATCAAGAAAAAAAGAGGATCCAAATAACTAAAATCAGAAAGGACAAGGAAAAAAAACAACTGACCAAAGAAATACAAAAGATTGTAAGAAAATATTATGAACAACTATATGCCAACAAACTGGACAACCCAAACAAAATGGGTAAATTCCTATAAACATACAATCTTTCAAAAATGAATTAGGAAGAATGAGAGAATCTGGATAGACAGATTGCACCTAGTGAAATTGAAGCAATTAATCAAAAACTCCCAATAAACAAAAGACCTGGACTGGATGGCTTTACAAGTGAATTTGACTAAACATTGCAAGAACAAACACTTCTCTTCTCAAACAATTTCAAAAAATTAAAGAGGAGGGAAGCCTCCCAAACTCATTTTATGAGGCCAGCATTATCCTAATTACAAAACCAGAAAAAGACAATACCAAAAAACCCATAAGCCAATATCTCTGATGAAATTGAACACTAAAATCCTCAACAAAATATTAGCAAACCAAATGCAGCAATGCATCAAAAAGATCATACAACATGATCAAGTGGGATTTTCTCTGAGAATGCAAGGTTGGTATGACATTTGCAAATTAATTAATATGATTCACCACATAAGCAAAATGAAAAATAAAAACCACATGATTATCTATCATTAGATGCAAACAAAGCATTTGATAAAATCCAACAACTATTTAGGATAAAAACTCTCAGCAAAGTGGAATTATAGAGAATATACCTCAAAATAATAAAGGCCATATATGACAGACCCAGTGCCAGCATCATACTCAATGGGCAAAATCTACAAGCATTCTTCTTAAGACTCAGAACAAGACAGATATGGACATCTTCACCTCTCTTAATCAACATAGTACTGGAAGTCCTAGCCACATGAATCAGACAAGAAAAAGAAATAAAAGGCATCCAAATTGAAACGAAAGAAGTAAAAATTTTCTTTATTTGTAGATGACATGATACTGTAGAGAACCCCAAAGATTCCACCAAGAAACTACTACAACTGATAAATGAATTCAGCAAAGTAGCAAGATAGAAAATTAACATGCAGAAATCTGTTGTATTTTATATGTCATTAGCCAACTAAGGGAAAGGGAAATTAAGAAAACAATCCCATTCACAATTGCTTGAAAAAGAAGAAAAATACCTAGGAATCAACTTAACCAAGTCTGTAAAAGACCTATACTTGGAAAATTATAAGACACTGAAGAAGGAAATTGAAGAAATACAAATAAGTGGAAGTATATACTGTGTTCATGTATAGGAAGAATTCACATCATTAAAATGTCCATAGCAATCTATAGATTCACTGCAATTCCTATCAAGATTCCAATGACCTATGACAGAGAATTAGTACATTTCAAAAATGTATATGGAACCACAAAAGGCCTGCATAGAAACAATGATCCTGAGAAACGAGAACAAAGTTGGGGAAATTACACTACTTAATACTAAACTATACTAATGGCCATATTAAGCAAAACAACATGGCACTGGCATATAAACAGTCACATGGATTGATGGAACAGAATAGACCAGAAATAAACCCAGAACTTTATAGTTAATTAATATTCAACCAAGGAAGCAAGCACATACAATGGGTTAAACATAGTTTATTCAATAAATGATATTGGAAAAATTGGACACATACATGCAAAAGAAAGAAACTACACCACCTTCTTACACCACACACAAGAATAAATTCTAAATGGATTAAAGAGTTAAATGTTAGATCCAAAACCATAAAAATCCTAGAAGAAAACATAGGCAGCAAAATCTTGGACAATGCTCAAAGCAATATTTTATCAGATATATCTCCCCAGGCAAGGGATACCAAAGAAAAAATAAACGAATTGCACTACATCAAACTAAAAAAATCTTTCACATCAAAGGACATCATCAAGAAAACAAAAAAGCCCATGGAATGGGTGAACATAGTTGCTGATACATCTAAGGGTTTAATATCTAAAATTTGTAAAGCACTTACAAATCCACACAAAAAAACCCCAACAACCCAATTTAAAAATGGACAAATGAGCTGAATAGACACTTCCTCAAAGAGGTCATACAGATGGCCAATAGACATATGAAAAGATGCTCAATGTCGCTAATCATCAGAGAAATGCAAATTAAAATGCACACTAAGATTTCTCTTCATACCTGTCAGAATGGCTATCATTGTTAAATCAGCAAACAAGTGCTGGTGAGGATGTGGAGAAAGGGGCACACTTTTGCACTGTTGGTGGGAATGCAGATTGGTGCAGCCACTGTAGAAAACAGTACGGAGATTCCTCCAAAAACTAAAAAAGGATCTGCCTTTTGACCCAGTGATCTTACTTCTGGGAATTTATCACAAGGAACCCAAAACTAATTTGAAAGAACATAAGCGACAGAACGTAAGCGACCTTATGTTCTTATTTAGTTATTATTAATTGCAGCATTATTTAAAATCAGCAATATATGGAAGCACCCCAAGTGTCCCTCACAATAGATGAATAGATAAAGCAACTATGGAACATTTACACAATGGAAAATTACTTGGCCATTATAAACAAAGAAAACTTTACCCTTTGCAACAGTATGGATGGACCTAGAGATCATTATGCTAAATGAAATAAGCCAGTCAAAGAAAAAAACAAAGAAAGACAAATGCCATATGACTTCACTTATTTTTGGAACCTAATAAAAAAATTGAACTAACAAGGAAAATAAATACAGACTCATAGAAAGCAGATGACAGTTAAGGGTGGGAGAGGTTTGAGAGTGGAGAAATTGAGCAAAAAGGAAAAAGGACTCATGGACATGGACAACAATGTGGTGATTGCTGGGGAGAGGGTGGTTAAGGGGATTAAATGATAATGGAAAAATACAATAAAGAGCTTAAAATAAATAAAGTGATTAGTGATTGGTACACATTTATTGCCATTTTATTCTTTTAAACGTGTTCCTCTTTTTTTTTTTTCTTCTTAAAGAAGACCCTTTAACATTTATTGTAATACAGGTTTGGTAATAGTGGACTCCTTAGCACTTTTTGTTTAGGAAGCTCGGTATTTCTCCTTGAAATCTAAATTGTAGCCTTGCTGGGTACGGTAGTCTTGGTTGTAGATTTTTGCTTTATATCACTTTGAATATTTTGTGCCAAGCCCTTCTGGCCTGAAATGTTTCCATTGAGAAATCAGCTAACAGTCACGGGAGCTTTCTTATAGGTAACTAAGGTATCTTCATTTTGCTGCTTTTATGATTCTCTTTGTCTTTAACTTTTTTTTTTTTTTTGCCATTTTAATTATGACATATCTTAGTATGGGCCTCTGGTTTCATCTTGTTTGGGATTTTCTGCACTTCCTGGACTTCTGTGTCTTTTTTCTTAACCAAGTAGAGGAAGTATTTAGTTATTATTAATTCAAATATGTTCTGAATCCCCTGCTCTCTCTCTTCACCTTCTGGTACTTTTATGATGAGGATGCTGCTGCATTTTATGTTATCTCTAAAAATCCCTTAATCTTTCCTAATTTTGTTTTATTCTTTTTTTTTTTTCTTTTTACTGTTCTGACTGGGGTTTTTTTGTACCGTGTCTTCAAAATCACTGATTTGATCCTCTGCTTCACTTATCCTATAGTTGATTCCTTCTAGTGTATCTTTCATCTCAGATATTGTATTCTTCATTGCTGCCTAATTCTTTTATATGGTTTCTATGTTCCTTTTTATGTTGTTTAAGTTCTTACTAAGTTCCTTGAGCATCCTTATAGCCATTATTTTGAACTCTATATCTAGTGTCAATAGATTATTTGCCTCAGTTTTATTTAGCTCTTTTTCTGGAGATTCCTCCTATTCCTTCATTTTGGACATGTTTCTTTATCTCCCCATTTTGGCTACCTCTCTGTCTTTTTGTATGTGTATTAGGTAGATCTGCTATGTCTCCCAGTCTTGGTAGGGTGGCTTAATGTGGTAGGTGTCCTGTGGGACCCAGTAGCACAACCTCCCTGATCTCCTGACCTGGGCATTCTAGAAATGTCCTCTATGTAGCATATGCGAGCCCTTCTCTTTTAGTTGAGTCTTGATTGCTATTGGTCCATCATGCATGGATTTGTCCCTCAGGCTGGCTGACTGTGAGTATCGCTCTGACCATAGTGTACAGCTACTTTGTGGGTGCTTACCACCTAAGTGGGATTTTCCCAGCAGGGTCTGGTACCTGCCACAGTCTCCCTTTTGATGAACTGCTTGTGGAGTTAATTGGTTCCTTCTCTGAAGCCTCCCCTGGGTGTGTTGTTTCTGGGGCCTCTTGGGAGGGCCATGTAGGAGAGGAACTCAGCACTTTAGCTCTCTCCCCAGAACTACACAACCCACTCTCTTCTCCCACAACTCTATGTTGTCTGAAGCCTCCCCTGGGTGTGTTGTTTCTGGGGCCTCTTGGGAGGGACTCTGGTGCTGATCTACATCAGATGCATCCTGTGACTGTCCAAGGATAACTTGTTTAGAGCTACAAAGCAACCCACAGTTTGTAGCTGTCTCTGCTAGGCCTTGGTGTACATGGGATGGGCCAAGCTGCACACCAGTGTGGTCTTCCACTCACACTGAGCTGGGGTAGGCCAGCAAAAGGCCCCAGGCACCCCAAAATCTACCTCTACCTGCTGCCTGTTAGGCACAATGAAAGAATCTCTGGCAGTATGCAAGTTGTGTGAGATAGGTTTCCAGTGAATCACAAGGTAGGAAAGATCAAGCGGTATTCACCAGACTGACACAGGTTCAAACTCATGACGGTGCTTTGTCTGAGGCCACTCAGCAAAATTCCCAGGGTATACCAAAGCTAACTGCCACCACCAGGTGCCTGTAGAACTTTGTGGTGGAGAGAGGCCTCAGGAAGTCATCAAGGTGAGGCCAGCAGTATTTATCAAGCCCAAACAGATCAAGATTTTGTCAGATAAAGAAAGAGCTCTGAGCCTGGTCAGGCATGCAAGGGAAAAATGGCCCCTAAACCAGAGCCACACAACTCTGTCTCTGACCCCTCCCCTGTGTCTACCTGAACCTCTAAACCATGAGCCCAGGCAGCTGATTTGTCTGTAGGGTTTGAGGTTGGCAGGATAGAGGAACAGACAGTTGTGTGGGTGGGGTTGTTGCATTCCCCTAGGCTGATACCCTATGGTAGGGAGTGCTCTGTCCTAGAAAAATGTTATCTGTGGGCCATGTAGGAGAGGAACTCAGCACTTTAGCTCTCTCCCCAGAACTACACAACCCACTCTCTTCTCCCACAACTCTAGTTCACTGCAAGCCACCTTCCCTCTGTTGGAGAACACGGTGCTTGGTTGTAAATAAGATATTGTTTGCTGGTCCTTTAAGAGGACTCCTGGTTCTTTACCAGACTCCTCTGTCTCCCTGGTAAACAGAATACCCTCCGATTTTCAGAGCCAGATTTTATGTGGTTGCCCCTTCCCAGGTCTGGCTCTCTGGGTTGGAGAACCTGGCATGGGATTGAGACCCCACACTCCCCAGGGGGAACCTTTGTAGTTGAGATATTGCTCTGAAATCTCAGACATTGCTTTTGAGAGTAGAGCCAGCCCTTGTTCTGTCTCTGTCTTTCTTACTCACCTTAATATGGCATCCGTAAATCCTTGGTTATAAGACTTCTGTTCAGTTAGTCTTCAGTTGATATTCAGGTTGATTTTTCTACATTTTAGTTGTAATTTCAGTTTGGTCCTGGGATGATATGAGTATAACTTCCCCCTTTTCTGCGACCATCTTTGATCCTGCTTTAGTCTTTTTTAAAAATACAGATCCCTGTCTCCTTTCTTAACTGCTGAGTTAGAACCTCCAGCAAAAGGCCATGGAAATTTTCACTTATTTTTTCAATTACAATTTACATTTATTATTTTTTTAGTTTCAAGTGTACACTATAATGTTTAGAAAATTATATACTTTACAAAGTGTTCCCCCCAATATTTCAAGTACCCACCTGGCACCATACATAGTTATTACAATATTATTGGCCATATTCCTTATGCTGTACTTTACAACCCCATGACTATTCTGTAAGTAATAATTTTTATTTCTTATTTCCTTCACCTTTTTCACCCAAATTTCCAATTCCCCTTCCCTTCTAGCAACCATCAGTCTGATCTCTGTATTTATGAGTGAGTCTGTTCCCAGTTTGTTTGTTTGCTTTAAATATGTTAAATTAATGCTGTCAAACCAAATCAGAAAGGTATTATGTAGCTCTGCAGGGAGGCAGCATGCTAGGAGGAAACCAAACTAAAAAGCATCACAGCTTGGCCAAAGATCATCCTCTAATCCAGTCTAGGGGTCTATATGCCCCTATGATTGTAAGGAGGTAACAGTTATCATCCAGGCAGAGAAAAAGTATGGTCTGCAGCTACCAATCCCTTTTCTATCACAACACTTCTTATGTTTTTTAAAGTCAAAGATTTTTATTTTTTTTATTGTTGCTCTACTACAGTTGTCCCAATTCTCCCCAATTGTTCTCCCCTACCCCTCCAACTCCCACCTCCCACTGTCAATCCCCACCCTGTTGTCCATGTCCATGGGTGCAATTCCATTGTGTAAAGACTTCATTGTTTTTTGATCCACATATTTTGGAGATCATACCCTTGTCCAAAGTATCATTGGCAAATATGTTTTCCCATATGGTTGGTTCCCTTTTCATTTTGATAATGTTTTCTTTAGCCATGAGACACTTTTTAATTTGATGCAGTCCACTTGTTGATTCTTTCCTTTATTTCCCTTGTTCTAGGGAACATATCCACGAAAAATTGCTGCGTGGGAGATCTGAAATTTTCAGGTCTATGTTGTCTTCCAGGACTTTTATGGTGTCACAGCTGATGTTTAAGTCTTTTCTCCATTTTGAGTTTATTCTGGTGTATGGTGTAAGTTGGTGGTTGGGTTCCATTTTTTTGTATGTACCTGTTCAGATCTCCCAACACCATTTGTTGAAGAGGCTAACTTTAATTCATTTTATGTTCCTGCCACCTTTGTCAAATATTAATTGGCAATAGAGACAAGGGTTTATTTCTAGGCTCTCTATTTTGTTCCATTGATCTATGTGTCTGTTCTTATATCAGTACAAGACCGTTTCGATTAGAGTGGTCTTGTAAAATAGTTTGATATCAGGTAATGTGATCCCTCCTACTTTGTTCTTCTTTCTCAAGATTGCTGAGGCTCTTCAGTGTCATTTTTGGGTTCACATAAATTTTTGAACTATTTATTCCAAATCTGTGAAATATGTTATTGGTATTTTAATAAGGATTACATTAAATCTATAGATTGCTTTAGGCAGTATGGACATTTTAATGATGTTAATTCTTCTAATCCATGAACAGGGTATATGCTTCCATTTATTTGTATCTTCCTTAATTTCTTTCTTCACTGTTCTGTAGTTTTACAAGTACAGGTCTTTTACCTCCTTGGTTAAGTTTATTCCTAGGTACTTTATTTTTCTTGTTGCTATAGTAAATGTGATTGTGGTGTACAAAAATGTCTTTGATTTCCAATTAATGACTTCGTATCCCCATAGTTTGCCAAATTCATGTATTAGGTTGAGTCATTTTTTGGTAGAGCCTGTAGGGTTTTCTATGTACACTATCATGTCATTTGCAAATAATGAGAGTTTTATTTCCTGCTCTCCAGTTTGGGTGCTTTTTATTTCTTTTTCTTTTCTGATTGCTGTGGCTAAAATTTCCAATAGTATGTTGAATAAAAGTGATGAAAAAAGACATCGTTGTTTTTTCCTGATCTTACAGAGAAAACTTTTACTTTTTGCCCATTGAATATGATGCCAGCTGTAGGTTTCTTGTATATGGCCTTTATTATGTTGAGGTATGATCCTTCTATTCCCATTTTGTTGAGTGTTTTTATCATAAATGGGTGCTGAATTTTACCAAATGCTTTTTTAGCATCTATTGATCATGTGATTGATCATGTGATTTTTTTTTTCTTTCATTCTGTTTGTGTAGCATATTACATTTGTTGATTTGTGAATAGTGTACCATCCTTGCATCCCTGGGATGAATCCCACTTGATCATGGTATAAGATCTTTTTAATGTATTTCTGGATCCAGTTTGCTAATATTTTGTTGAGAATTTTAGCATCTACATTCATCAGTGATACTGGATTTCTTTTTATTGTGTCTTTACCTGATTTTGGAATTAGGATAATCGGGGCTTATAAAAAGAGTTTGGGAGTCTTCCCTCTTCTTAACATGTTTGAAATAGTTTGAGAAGAATAGGAATTAGTTCTCTAAATGTTAGGTAAAATTCACCTGTGAAGCTATCCAGTCCAGGGCTTTTGTGTGCCAGGAGTTTTTGGATTACTGCTTCAATTTCACTAATTGTTATTGTTCTATTCAGTCTTTCTGCTTCTTCTTGATTCAGTTTTGGAAGATTATATGTGTCTAGAAGTTTGTCCATTTCACCCAAGTTTTCATATTTCTTGGCAAATAGTTGTTCATGTAATTTCTTGCAATTCTTTCTATTTCTATGGTATTGTTTGTAAGTGTTCTTTCATTTCTGATTTCAGTTATTTGGACCCTCTATATTTTTTTCTTGATGAGTCTAGTTAAAGACTTCTCAATTTTTTTTAATCTTTCCAGAGAACTAGCTCCTGGATTTACTGATCCTTTGAATTGTTCTTTTGGTCTCTGTGTCATGTAAATCTGCTCTGATTTTTTCATTTCCTTCCTTCTACTTACTCTGGGCTTTGTTGTTGTTCTTCCAGTTCTTGAATATGTAGGGTTAGGTTGTTTATTTGAGATTTTTCTATTATTTTTAGGTAGACCTGAATGGCTATGAACCTCCCTCTCAGGACTGCCTTCGCTGTGTCCCATAGGTTTTGAGAAGCTGGAGAGGTGGGAAATAATAAGAGTTTGGAATGGAAATAAGCCATAGTAAGAGAGAAAACAAAATTTAAAACAAAAATAAAAAGAAAGAAGAAGGTAAAATGGAGTAAGTGAAGGGAGGAGCAAAATACTAGATTTAAAAGAATCTATAATAATAAAAAAAAATACTAGTGACCTAATAGTCACAAACTTGAAGGACAAAAAATGAATGTTAACATGCTATGCTGGAGAGAAAGAATGCAAATAAGGAAGAAGACCACCATGGAATTCATCTCAGTAGAATCTAGTGTATGCCATTGACTTCTCTTTCTGGATCTGCCCTGGTGATGTCACATGGTGGTCCAGTCTGGTCCTAGTCAACCTGTTCAAGACTACCAGAGATCTAAGGTCTGTGGCTGTCTGCTTCAGTTGTTAATGTAGTCAATCTGTAATCAGCAGTCAGGCTTAAGCACTACAGGATGGGGCAGAGTAATTCATGTGGGTGGAGCTATTGCTTACCCTCAGTCTGATGTCACTTGGAGGGGAGTGGTCTGCCTGTGCAAGATGGCTCCTACAGTATGGGGAATGACTTAACACAGGGATCCTGGCAGCTACTCTCTCAGTTCTCTCCCCAAAGCCACTATCCCCAGGCTCTCCTCAAGCATCTCTAGTCCACTGTTTGCTGAAGCCCAGAGTAAGTGGCTACAAACAAAATTGTGTGTTTGGCCCTTTAAGAGGCTCTCAGCATCTCCAGCCATTTCTCCCTTGCAGAAAGAAACCCTGATGCTCTTCGGAGTTGAATGTTATATGGGTTCCTTCCCAGCTCTGGTGCTGTAGGCTGGGGAGCCCAGCTTGGGGTTTAGACCCCACACTTCTCAGGGGGAACCCCCAGCCACTGAAATACCCCTCTGGCACTTCAGCTGCTGCCCATGGGATCCCAGACAGCCCTCTAGTGTCTCCTACACATTCTGTACCAGTCTCATTGTGGTGAAGTGGTTTGTTCTGTCTGTCCTTGGTTATAAGACTTTTCTCCAGCTATTTTTCAGTTGGTTATTCCAGATGATTTCTCTACAATTTAGTTGTAATTCCAGATTGGTCTTGAGAGGAGGAGGTTAGTGTAGTTTCTACTTACTCCTCCACCAACTTGGATCCTTCCCACCACTCTTCTTGATAGCTTATCTGCCATCCAAGGGATCCTTTGACCAGGGCAGAGTGTCAGCTGGCAGTTTTAGGCAGCCAGAGTTAATTCCCTTGCACAGGAAGCTTGGCAGATCCACAAACATAGCTTTTGCAGATTACATGGGGTCTAACTTGTTATGAGGACCTGAGGCAACCATGACAAGCCTGAAAAATACAGGTACCTTGTAAAGATTAATCATTTGCTAGCCTTTAAAACTTATATTTTTCAACATATATTATTATTATTTCAGTATTTATTCAACATTTACTTAGTAAAGGAGAAAAATTGGTTTTCTTGTATGGACATTCTATTGTTAATTTAATTTCAGAACATAAATTAAATTCTATCCAGGAAAAAATTTTAGAACACAAGAAATAGAAAAAAATATTCTCTGCTTCATTTCTACTTGAAAACATTTTGCAAAACCTTTCTTACTTTTCTGTAATTCTTGTTATTTTTTAATAAATCCTCAAATAATGAAACTCTTCATGGTTTAAAATTATATATCAAAGTAAATCCACCTAGCTCTAGTAAGTGATACTACATTGTTCAAAATTTCAACTAACTTTAACGAACCCTGATTACAAAAGACTATCACTATGTACATACTCCCAGCACTACCTGAACATAAGAATTTGAATGAAAGTGCATAAAAACTGAACACATTTGATGGTGTGTGATTAAAACTAACACTCACGTATTCAAGGCTATAGTAAGAACCATATACACCAAAGTTACTTGCAAGTGAAATTAATTTAGAAACAGAAAACATAAACTTGAGAGAAAAGGTAGTTATGGAGAGAAAAACAAAGAAACCAAAGTAAATATATAAAGCAAGCCTGAGATGTGAAGTCCCAGACCCCCATGAAAGATGGGAAGAACATTCTCAATTATTGACTTGCCTGTCCTTCTGTAGCCTGTCCTGTTCTTGAACCAATCGCCTGCTTCACCCCATGGATGACAGTAGTTCCACTCTCTCTGCAGTTTTGCTTTCCATGGTTTCAGTCACCGCAGTCACCCACAGGCTGAAAATATTCGATGGAAAATTCCAGAAATAAATAATTCCTAAGTTTTAAATTGAGACACATTCTGAGAGTATTATAAAATCTCATCTAATTTTTCTCTGTCCTGCATGGGACCTGACTCATCCCTTTGTCCCATATCTCCCCACTGGAATTCTACCCAACTGTTAGTCATTTAGTAGTCCCCTCAGTTATCAAATCGACTGTTGCAATATTGCAGTGCTTATGCTCAAGAAACCCTTATCTTACTTAAGATATCTTAATGGCCTCAAACCCACTCACATAAATCTTACTGCAGTGTATTGTTATAATTGCTCTATTTTTCTTATTAGTTATTATTCATCTCTTACTGTGCCTAAACTTTATCATAGGAATGTATGCATTAAAAAAATAGTGTATATAGGGTTTGGTATTTTCTTCAGTTTTAGGCATCCACTGGGGGACTTGGAATACATTCCCTGTGGATAAGGCAGGGGTGGCTACCAAAGTTTGAGTAGGATTCATTTACTTATGACCAGTGAACAGTGTTGAGACCAGTTTGAAAGGGATTTGTGTGTATCTAAGGGGATCTTGGAGGAGAAAGCTAAAGACAGGGTTATCAGATGGATTTCACAAGTCTTTGGATAACATCAGTTAAAGTGTTAACATAGAGCCAACAATTATTGAGTATCTACTAAGCATCATGTGCTGGTTGGTACTCAGAGAAAGGTGCAGCCCTTCAGGCCAGTGATGCTGAAGTCCTACCATTCTTCCTAACAATAATCAGTATTCAAGGAAGAGTTTGCTCCAGGTATTTCTGAGGTTGACAAGAAGACATTCAAAAGCAGGGCCATAAGAGTTTGTCATGACTGAAGGGAAAGTCTTGTGGGTGGTGTGCCAAGGCTGAACATAATTTATGAGGTTCCAGAACAGTGCCTCAGAAGATGAATGGGGAAGGCAGTTCACTTTTGGTGAGGTGCTTAGTCTTCCTTGACTAGCTGTTATATTCAGGTAATAAGGGAAAGATGAAAAAATTACTCAGAAACTAAACACTAGCTCCTGAACAGTATAAAAACCCTGTAAATGTCAGATCTAGTTCCTATGTCTTCTTGAGCACTCATTACACTGTCCTCCAGGGCATTAATGTCAAAGTCTATAAGGAAACAGACAAAATCATTGACAAACATGTAGATTAAACACACTGAGTATGATCAAGGTAAGAAGTGCTCTAAGTGGAGTGGGAATGAAGGCATATTACAGTCATGGCCACCAGTTTTTGGAAGATTCAGAGATTCTACCAGAAGGAGTGGGGCAGCTATACATTCCCTCCTGAGTTCCACAAGCTTCAGTGTTGTGTTAAGTCAGAGGAAAAAGTTATAACCTCCTTTAAGCACTAGAAATGGGATCACTGGTATTTTATCATGTTCAGCCTCTTACCAAAATATAAGCAAAGGTTTGGTAGTTTTCCAATGTGAGAAAAATTGCTGTGGTGTGTTATCAAATCCTGGGAGAGACAAGAGCTTCAGATTAATCAATAATACAAGCTGACTCTGTCTTAGTGAATTAGGCCCAAGAGCTAGAAATCTTTCTGAAAATCATGAGAATAGTAACAAAAGAATCATGAGTAGTAACAAAGCTGATTTCTTTCCACTGAACCTAGCCTTCCTGAGAAAAAAGCATTAGTGATGTAAAAGGTATTTTCTGTGCCCAGTATAATTCTTTTCTTCTTGATCCAGCCAAATATAACTCTTGGGGCAGGCAGAGGGGTAAAGAATAAGATTGCTAGGGTTTGTACATAAAAAGTATACCTTCAGAAATATAAAAGCTCATTTTCAATACAGCATTTTATAAACTAAATAGCCTTTCAAACTCAACCTTTAACAAGCTGTCTGCCTTTAATATTTGGAAACCAAAATTACTTTCTATTTTAATCGATGAAAAGCAAGCTTTAACTCATACATGGATTTTTTCCAGAATTTTTTATTAACCACTGAAAATGGATGTTTATAATGAAAGTCCACTTGGTTTTCCATAAAGCTAATTCTGGCTGAATAATTCCTTTCAGACAGCATCAAACATTATTCTCCTTAGCTCCTGTATAATTAATGCCAAGATACAAATATATTCCTATCTATTTCAGGGGGAGCAGAAGTGAGTAAAAGAAAAGGGGAGATGCTACTGGTGTAAATGAATTCTCTAATACATTTTCCCAATAGAGAGAAAGACAAATTAAATATGCAATAAAAATGTAATAACAAACAGTGATTGCACTACAGGAACCCTGATACAAATAAGCATAATGGCATAATGAATCTTCTTGTGTGAGGAATGATTATTTGGAGCCTTAAGTTTTGACAATTCTTGTGAATCTTATTCATTTTTAGCAATTAGTAATATTAAATTGCTCCATATTTCCCTAGGTAAACATTAGCAACCTTTCAACTCATTGTTGAAGGAATGCTTCATCTTGTGCACACTACCATAGTATTTTCTAAAATTTCTAAGAGAGGCATAATAGCCCTGTTCCAAAGAGAACTAACAGTAATTTAATCTTTACTACTGATATAAGTGATTCAACAAATATTTCTTAAACCCCACTTTGTGCTAAGCAGAGACAGCTATCTGTCCATCAAAGTCCATGTTTGACCCTGGTCAGTATGGCTCAGTAGATTGAGTGTGGGCTTGCTAACCAAAGGGTCGCCGGTTCATTTCCAGTCAGGACTTATGCCTGGGTTGCAGACCAGGTCCCCAGTAGGGGACATCTCAAGAGGCAGCCACACATTGATGTTTCTTTCCCTCTCTTCCCCTCTCTAAAATAAATAAATAAAATCTTTTTTTAAAAAATCCATGTTTGCTTTCTCAAGTACAGACTGTGTCTGGGAAGTGGCTGCTCAGGAGGACCTCATCCCTGGGAGACTACCTCTCCCATGACTCCGATGTAGCCATATGATTCATCACTCCAATAACACTGACTGGAAATGATGTTTGTATTTGTAAGTCAAGTTTTAAGAATGGGATATGGTTCCTCTATGCTCTTTCAACTTCTGTAAGCTGGAAGTAGGAGGCAACAAAATTCTGAGGAGGGAGGAACTACACACACATAAAAAAAAATTGGTGCTGAATTCACATGTTTATGAACAGGAATATCAAGCTTAGTGAAATGAATAAGATATAAATTATGTCATTCTATATCTGTGGGCCTATTTGATACAACATTTTGACCCAGCCTAATACAGTAATGTTTTTGTAGTCTTTATAAGGCCCACAAAGGAGTAAAACACTTTACACTTCTTACAAAAATAAACTTTACTCTAAAGAAACAAGGAATCATGCAAAAAATTAAAACAATACAAAATATGTAGTGATATAATATTTTAAAAGATACCAAAGGACAGTAGAAGTGTAACAAATAATCAACATCTCCACTAACTGCTACAACTTCAAAGGAGAAAAAACATAAATATTTATTTAAATTATATCCATGCAGAAATAATGAGTTCGGTTGCTGAGAACTACAGTTCAGGATACATTGCTGATAATAATAAAATAATTTGAAGTAAGAATTGTTCTTCTGGGAAATTCTTCACTTGGACAAATAAACCTAAAGCTCCAGGTATCTGCAACTCTTCTTTTTTTCTTTTGTCCATATCAAATATATCTTATTGATTATATTGTTACGGTTGTCCCACTTTTTCCCCTTTTGTCCCCCCACTGAGCACCCTCCATTCCCTCAGGCAATCTCCACCCTTTTGTTCGTGTCCATGGGTCATGTGTATAAGTTAATAGGCTATTCCATTTCCTGTGCTGTACTTTATATCCCCATGGCTATTCTGTGACTACCAATTAGTATTTCTTAATCCCCTCACCTCTTCTCCCAAACCTCCCTCCCATTCTGCAACCATCAAAATGCTCATCATATCCATGATTCTATCTCTGCTCTTGTTTGCTTCATTTGTTTTTAGGTGCAAATGTTGATAGGTATGTGTTTATTGCCATTTTATTGTTCATAGTTTTGATCTTTTTCTTAAATAAGTCCCTTTAACATCTCATATACTAATGGTTTGGGGATAATGAGCTCCTTTAGATTTTTCTTGTCTGAGGAACTCATTATCTGCCCTTCAATTCTAAATGATAGTTTTGCTGGGTAGAGCAATCTTGGCTATAAGTCCCTGTTTTACATGACTTTGAGTATTCCTTGCCAATCCCTTCTAGCCTGCAGAGTTTCTAGAAATCAGCTAACAGTCTTATGGGAATTCCCCTGTAGGTAACTAATTGATTTTTTCTTACTGCTTTTGAGATTCTCTCTATATCTTTAATCTTTGGCATTGTAATTATGATGTGTCTTGGTGTGGGCCTATTTGTGTCCATCTTGTTTTGGACTCTCGGTGCTTCCTAGACTTGCATGTTTATTTCCGTCACCAAATTAGGGAAATTTTTTTATTATTTTTGATATAGATTTCCAATTTCTTGCTCTTTCTCATCTCCTTCTGTCACCCCTATTATGTGAAGTTGGTATGCTTGAGGTTGTCCCAGATGTTCCTCACACTATCCTCTTTTGGGGGGATTATTTCTTCTTCTGGTTGTTCTGATTGGTTGTTTTTTGCTTCTTTATGATCCAAGTTATTGCTTCAATTCTCAGCTTAATCCATTCTACTATTGATTCCCTATACATTGTCCTTTATTTCAGTTAGTATATCTTTCATTTCTTCCTGGGTCTTTTTCATACTGTTGAGTTCCTTGCTAAGTTCCTTGAGCATCCTTGTAACCAGTGTTTTGAATTATGCATCTCGTAAACTGCTCATCTCCATTCTGTTTAGTTCTTTTTCTGGAGTTTTGGTCTGTCCTTTCATTTGGGCCATATTTCTTTGTCTCCTCATTTTGGCAACAACCCTATGTTTGTTTATATGTATTAAGTAAAGCTACTATGACTTTCTGTCTTGGTAGTATGGCCTAATGTTGTAAGGGTCCCATAGGGTCCAGTGGCACAGCCTCCCCTGTCATGCAGTTGGGTACTCAAGGGGCACCTTCTATGTGGACTGAGTACACGCTCCTCTTGTAGTTGAGCTTTGATTGCTGTTCATGGGTCAAGGGAGGGATTTAGCCAGGCAAGTCAGCTGCAAGGACTGTCTGTGACCACTGACCACCAACCTCTGTAACATGTACCTTTGAACTGACTAAGCCACTTATATTCTTATTTTGTGTAGTTTCCTTAAAACAACACTTTTTAATCAGTCCATGCCCATAATGTGAAAGGATTTCTATCATTATTCAGGAAGTAAACTTACAAATTCTAGTTAAAGAGATTCAGTTCAAATTCCAGCACAAATTTAAAAAGTTCCAGAAATAAGCAAGATGTATTCATATTTTTAAAAGGACTATGCATTGACTGTTACTGTTTGTTAGACACTGCAGATGTAATGATAAGCAAAGTAACATGCCCATGTTCTTTTCGTGCTTATATTCTAATAAGTCTCCTTGTAAAGGATGACAATGCCATACACAGAAAGAACTGGATGTATTAAGCTCGTAATTCTAAAGATGACTCAATAGTAAAAAGAAAACTATCTTCAAAGATTTAAAGTCTTTTCCTTATGAAATAGAGATTAGATTATCCTTCATGGCCTCTGTCCATGGATGACCACAAGCAATTAGAGCTGTGTCCAGCATTTATTAGAAACTCAAAAAAGTATATGTTGAATGAATAAATGAATATCAATCTGATTCTGGAACTAGACTTTATTTCAAACCTTTCTCTGATTTGCAGTGAGGAGTGGTGGTTAACTTTATCACCTACTTGCTGTGAGCCTTTGGGAAAAAAAAGGAGTTAATTTCTCTGAAAACCAGAACTATTGGGTAAAAGCTATGAGGAAACTCACACTTGGGTTCCATATAAAGAAACAGTTTCCAAAGATCAGAGTGCTCAAACACAAATAGTCTCATTTTCTATTTGATTAAAAGCCTTTAATCCTGCCCAGTTGGTGTAGCTCAGTGGATTGAGCAAGAGCTGGGAACCAAAGGATCCCGGTTCGATTCCCAGTCGGGGCACATGCCTGGGTTGCAGGCCAGATCCCCAGTGCGGGCCATTAAGAGGCAACCAAACATTACTGTTTCTGTCCCTCTCTATCTCCCTATCTTCCCTTCTCTCTAAAAATAAATAAATAAAATCTTTTTTTAAAAAAAGCCCTTAATCCCTTTACCCATCCCTTCCATCCCCCTCCCATCTGACAATTGTCAAAATGGTCTCTGTATATGTGTCTGTTTCTGTTCTGCTTGTTCCTTTATTTTGTTTTTTTAGATTCATTTGTTGATAAATATGTACTTATTGCCATTTTATTGTTCATATTTTTACCTTTTCCTCCTTCTTAAAGGAGATACTTTAACATTTCATGTAATTGAGCTCATAGGTAAAATGAGCATAGTAACATGGAACCGGTAATGTGGTTGTGAGAATTAAGTAGAAGAACTGGTTCTGAGCACACAGCACATAGCTTGCTTCCTGATCTGTGCTTGCCTCCTAATCAATGTGTTTCTCCCCGTTTTGCTTCTAGTTTTGAAATTATAGAATTCTTTCTCCCTGAGAATCTTCAAGTTATTTTCATTTTCATTTCCAGTTGGGAAACTTTAATTCATCTTCTAAGGAAATCAAATAGTATTTATTGATCCATGGAAGTGAAATGTGTCACTATCTCATATCAAAATGCATCTCCTTAAACTGCACTGAAGAAAAATCTCCCTTTAGAATCACAGTCAGTCAGTTTGACTATTTCGTTACCCCACCTATTTTTTTCTCCCTAAACTGCATTCGAATACCTACAGTCACCCTAGGAAGGACAAACATACATTTTTACTTTCATTTCTGAATATGGCAGAAAGTCTGAGACTGTCATGTGTTTTTTCCTTCATCCAAAAAAATATCTCTCATTAAACAAGCACATTTGCCTCCTAAGAGTCACCAGACGTGCATCAAATAAAAGTATGCTGGCATTACAATAATCAAAGCAGAACCAACTCTGCCATTTAGTGTTCAAGCTGCTTTCAAATCAAACAAAATATGGCCCTAAACACATCTCTCCCAAACAATGCTTTCCCATGAGAATGAATAAAAGGTCCTAATGCATTTTCAATTTACAAAGCAATGTTCCCTATATTTATATAAGTCAATTTATATCTGAGTACAAAAATTAAAAGGGATCTGACATTTTTCATCTCTACTACAATTTTGTTTTTCAAAAAGTCCTGTTCTCAAAAATTTTTATACATCTCTTAGAAATAGGTTCTTTAGTTGAGGTATCTCCAGCCACATAAGTATTTATTTTTATACCTAAAACTGTCTGATTCACTTTGTCAGCTCATGGTTTTGCTTTGCACAGGTTCTGTGCAAGGTGCATATGATAAAATTGAACAATCACATTGTCATTCAACATTAGAAAAATAGTCATTAATGCATCTTTTCAAGCCACATAAAATCAAAATTATGCCTTAAAATCCTCCAAGTTTTTATTTAATAAAATTTGTGTTTATGTTTATCCATATGATTTGATTTGATTTGATGATAATCCCCTCGTATCTAAGTCATTTGTCCTTAGTACACTTTAATATGAATTAAGTTTACTGTTTGTTTTTAGGCAGACAGTTATGTAAGGACAGGGTAAAGTCTGGGCCAGGAAATATCAAAAGACTTGGATCCCAAAATTATACAGAGACTCAAAGGGAGGTATAGTGCTTAAGAGCAAAGGCAAGGGAAAGATATTGGCATTAATTTTTTTTTATTTCTTCATATTGGTGGTCAGAAGTAACCCAATGATAAGCACGACAGAAAGATTTTTAAAAAGTAGATAACAAAATATTTCTGATTACAGTTTTGGAAGGTGGTACATAGTCAGCATGTTAGCAGTTAATTTAGGCTCTTAGCCAATTTCTGACTGGAAAGCAATCATTTCGAAGTCCTACAAAAATGTAGTCCTTCCTTTATTTTAAGAAAAAACTAACTTGCCTGGAAATATAACATTTAGGAATTGGAAAAAGCAGATTTTTGTGTGAAACCTCATCAGTCATTTCCATAAGCTCCTGTAGTTTTTCTTTCTGGTTGTAACTGGCACTTCAAAACTCTTTATGCTGGGGAGTGGCTTTCCTCTCTTCACCTATAAAACAAGGTGATGGGCCCTGGCTGGTGTGGCTCAGTGGACTGAGTGCCAGCTTGCAAACCAAAGGTCTCTGGTTCAATTTCCAATCAGGGCACATGCCCGGGTAGTGGACCACGTCCCCAGTAGAGAGCATGTGGGAGGCAACCACACATTGATGTTTCTCTCCCTCTCTTTCGCCTTCTCTTCCCTCTCTCTAAAAATAAATAAAATCTTAAAAAAAAAATAAAACACAAGGTAATGGACTAGATGAACATTTGTCCAAGTTTGTCCTTGAAGTTTCTTACTTGAAGTGCTTATTGAAAAGTGAACCTTTCTGGACCCATCCCAGACTTACTGGTAGATTCATATCTCTAGGGGAGGGACCCAGAATATTTCACTTGTACCAAGTTCCTTCAGTGACACTGAGACATACTAACATTTGAGAACTACTTGTTCCAGGTAGTTCCTGAGGTCCCTTCTACTTTTCACATCACAAGATGACAAGGACAGAGCCACCCATTCTGTCCATCCAGTTGAGTACATAGAACAAGTTAGATTCAAGCACTGTGGCCTGAATAGGTTAGGTCACCTTAGTAATGTTTTATGTCAGGCAACTGACCTGTAAAACATAGAAATACTCTGATGTCAGTGAAAGAACTCAGCGTTTTAAATGAAAATGACTAGACTCAAATCTTGCCTCAGTTATGCCAACTTCTTTCCTTAAATTTCTGAGCTTCTGTTCCCCATATGTCAAATTATGTATTATGATACCACGTTGCCTATGTCTTAAGCAGGATGATTCCAAACATCTCTATAAAAGAGAGCATAGGAGAGGTAACGTGGTTGGAAATGCAGGGTGGGGCAATGACAGAGGAGATTGATATTGAGATTTCATTTACCTCACATTTGAGATGGCATTGGAAAAGGTGGGGGGTGTGAACTGATGGAGATCTACTACCACGATTCATATGATTATTATGAGAATTGATAGAAAAATATGAGAAAATGTGGATTTTGCATAGCAGAATGTGACAGAAAATCAATGAATAACTTCTCAAATTGAATTATATAAAATTGCTGGTGTTCTACTCTGATTGTCAAAAAGGGCAATTCCATATGGTTTCAACATGATATAATTTAATATTAAAATCCCAGTATGACACAATTTGTCCATTTATTCCCAAAATTACTCAGATCTTTTTCAAGTAAGAAAAAAGTAAGAGAGACATTACTGACATTATAATGATTTTTTTCTTTCATACCAATTTTTTTCTTTTAATGAAAAATCAAAAGTCTCCATCTCGAGTTACACTACAGTCATTTCCTTGAGTGATGATATGACAAAAAGTGAGACAGCAGGTGGGAATTTTGATAGAAAACACCCAGGAGGAAGTCAGATAAGGGACTTCTATGCCTTGTTTATTACTATTACAGGCTGCCATTCTTGGAGAGCACACTCTGTTTCATTGACTTTAATTATGACCAAAATCTCTCCCAATCACTTGTTAAAGTGGCTCATAGACTTTGCTTGGCACTTAAAAAGTCACAGAATCTCTGCCTGCTAGTAATGGATAGCTTTACATTTCCTTCCTTCACAGGCTGTCATATAAACAAGAACGAGTCATGCGGAGTGTAAAAATAATTAATGTACTTAACTAAGCTATTATTACTATGTTACTAACTAGATGAAATATCAATCTAATTGGCTACTTTCATATTCATGTTCATATTCATTAAATAAAATAACTAAAATGATCAATAGATCACTTTGAGTTTCATATGTCTATATGTTTTTAAATTGTGTGTGTATCCTTATTGAAATGTATTTTCTGTAAGTTCTCATAGAGTATCTGGAGAGCTTTCTAAAATAAAGAATAGAAAGCCAAGTTTCCTAAGTGATAACCACTCCCATGGAATGTCTTACCAAGAAAACATAACATTTTTCTCATTCTTGAGTCCAAATATTCAGGTTGCCATGTAAGAACATGAGAACCAGGACAGAAAACATAAGCCTAAATATTTTATTAGAACCTCAGAATTACAAAGAACCCAGGTTTAGCAAAATATATCCACAATAATTAGTATTGGTTGATAATGACCCATTGATTCAAGTTTTCTTTCTCTCAGGTGACAGAGGAAAAAAAGCACAGAAGAAAGCATTGTTTTAAAGGTAGACTTGCAGTCCGGTGCTCAATCACTGAGCTACAATGCCTGCGAGAGGCAACCACACATTGATGTTTCTCTCCCTCTCTTTCTCCCTCCCTTCCCCACTCTCTAAAAATAAATAAATAAAATATTTTTTAAAAAGTAAATCTGGGAGGGTTTTCTTGTGTATTTCATGTTTGTTTTGTTTAATTGAGACAGGGTGAAGGGAAGAGAGAATTTTTCACCTGAATTTTTCTCTACCTCCATCCATGACTTGATGTCTTGGTCAGACCTTACAAACTCCTATGAGACTCATTTCTGTGTCTTTCAGTGATGTAAGTGAGGAAAGAATGCTGAACTAGGAACTAAAAAAAATGAACAATAGACTCAGAACTGTGATTGGAGTCCTTAAATTTCCTTCTATTTGACTCAGCTTGACATATCTACACAACATGATATGGTGAAGAGAATGGGAGAAAACAAACAAACAAACAAAAAACACCTGTTCCCGTTGCAGCTTCTGACATGAAACCAAGAAATTGAGAAAGAACAAACCTTAAAATGAGAGATTGAAGCATACTCTATCCAGGCTAATCTGAGCAGTAACCATAAAGACTACAAGTTGGAAATCTTGGCATTTTCAGATACTGAAAGAAAGATGTGTCAAGGATGGGCTCATGGAAATCATGGGACTCAGGTTCATCACTGGTAAAACAATAGTGTTCAGGAGGCTAGAAGAGTGGTGAGCAAACTATACTCAGAGGGCCAAGTCACACTTGTTTTGTTTTTGTTTGCTTGTTGCTTTTGTTTTTTTATTTTGTTTTGGAGTTTTTCATCTCTATTGAGCTATATTTGAAAAATAAAGTTATAGGATATTTAAAGTGTATAATAGTACAACTTGATATATTATACATTATCAAAGTATTCCCACCATTGAGTTAATTAGCACATTTATCACCGAACTTATTTACCTTTTTTATATTTTGGTGAGAATACTTAAGTTTTACTCTCTTAGCAAACTTCAATTATATAATACAGTGTTATTAACTGTAGTCACCACCATGTTATATATTAGACTTTCAAACCTTATTTATCTTATATGTGAAAGTTTGTACTCATTTAATAACCTCTCCCTATTTCTCCAACCTCCCAGCCCCTGAGAACCACAATTCTACTTTCTGCTTGTATGAGTTCATTTTATCTTAGATACCACATATAAATTATACCATGCAGCATTTGTCTTTCTCTGTCTGACTTATTTTACTTAGCATAATGCCATCCAGGATCATCTGTATTATCACAATGGCAAGAATTTCCTTCTTTTTTAAAGGCTAAATAATATTCAATTTATATGTTAATATATGATAATATATTATATAATATGTGATATGTATGCAATATATAAAATATGTGATATATATATAAACATATCACATTTTTAATCCATTGATTTGTTGATGGACACTTAGGTTTTTTCTGATACCTTGGCTACTATGAATAATACTGCTATAAACATGGAAGTTTAGATATCCCATCAAGATAATAATTTGTAGCCATGGTTAGTGTGGCTCAGTGGATTGAGCACCAGCCTGTGAATCAAGTGGTCATCAGTTCAATTCCGAGTCAGGCCACATGCCTGGGCTGTAGGCCAGGTCCCCACTAGGGGGTGCATGAGAGGCAACCACACATTGATGTTTCTCTCCCTCTTTCTCCTTTCCCTCCCTTCTGTCTAAAACTAAATAAATAAAATATTTTTAAAAAAGATAATAATTTGTCTCCTTTGGATACATACCCAAGTGTTGGAGTGCTGGAAAAATATGGTAATTTCATTTTTAATTTCTTGAGCACCCTCCACATTGTTTTTCATAGGGGCTTTACCCAGTTAACTTTTCATCAGCAGTGATCAGGGTTCCTTTTTCTTGACATCCTCAACAACATTTGATTTCTTTTTTTCTTTTTGATATTAGACATCCTAGCAGATGTGAGATGATGTCTCATTGTGGTTTTAATTTACATTTTCCTTATTATTAGTAAATGTTCAGCACTTTTTTTTAAGTATCTGTTGGTCATTTGTATGTCTTCTTTGGAGAAATATCTCTTATCATTTTAAAATAAGGTGTTTTGCTTTGTTTTGTTTTTTGCTATTGAGTTATATGAATTCTTTTTACATTTGGGATATTAACTCATTATTGGAAATATTTTTTCTCTTTCCATAATTTGCCTTTCAATTTGTTGATTGTTTCTTTTGCTGAGCAGAACCTTTTCAGGTTGGTTTATTTCCACTAGTTTATTTTGCTTCTGTTGCCAATGTCAAGGAGCTTGGACCCTATTAAGTGCTTTTACCCCTAGGAATGCTATGGTTTCAGGTCTTACATTTACATCTTATATCCACTTGGAGTTGATTTTTTGCATATAGTATACAATATGGATCAAGTTTTATTCTTTAACATGTGGGTATCAGTTTATTTAAACATCATTTGTTGAAGATACTACTCTTTGCCTATTGTACATCCTTGACTCCTTTGTGAAAAATTGATCATATAAATATGAATTTATTTCTGGGCTTTCTATTCTGTTCCATTAATCTGTCTGTTTTTAATACAAATACCATACTGTTTTGATGACTATCACTTTAATATATTTTGAAATCAGGAAGTGTGATTCTGTCAGCTTTGTTGCTTCTCAAGATTTCTTTGTCTATTCAGAGTTGTCTGTGTATGTGTGTGTGTGTGTGTGTGGTCCCATATCAATTTTAGAATTTTTTTTTCTATTTCTGTGAAAAATGTCAGTGGAATTCTGATAGGGATTGCATTGAGCCTGTAGATTGCTTTGGATAATTTGGACATTTTAACAATATTTTTTAGATCCATGAGTAGCAGATATTTTTTCATTTATTTCTGTCTTTTTCAATGTCTTTCATCACTGTTTTTTATATTTCAGAACTTTAGTACAGAAATGTTGCCTCCTTTAAATTTATTCCAAGTACTTTCTTATTTTAATGTTATTGTAAACGAGATTGTTTTATTAATTTTTTTCCTAATAGTTCATTGGTAGTATATAAAAATACAATTGATTTTTATATAATAATTTGTATATCCTGCAAGTTTTCTGAAATTGTTTCTTTGTTTTAACAGTATATTTTTTTCATGGAGTCTTTAAGAATTTTATATATAATATCATGTCATCTATAAGTAAAGATAATTTTATTCCTTCCTTTCTTGTTTAGATATCTCTTAGTTCTATTCCTTGTCTAACTTCTCTGGCTAAGATGTCTAGGACTATGTTGAATAAAAGTGAAGAAAATGGGCAACCTTGTGTTGTTTCTGATCTTAGGGAAAAAATCTTTTAGGATTTCATTGCTGCGTATGATGTTAGTATGCACATCTCACATAAGCATTACAGGCCTACCTCAAAAAAAAAAAAGAAAAAGCTCAAACAAACAATTTAACTTTATACTTAAAGCAACTTAAAAAGGAACAGCAAGAAAACCCCAAAGTGAGTAGAAGGGAAGAAGTAATAAAGATAGAGCAGAAATAAATCTTAAAAACCTTTTTAAAATAATAGAAAATATCAATAAATGCCAAGAGCTGGTTCTTTGAAAACATAAACAAGATTGACAAATGCTTAACCGGACTCATCAACAAAAGAAGTGAGAGGAAACAAATAAATTAAATCATAAATGATAGAGGAGAGATAACAACTGGCATCAAAGAAATACAATGGATTGTAGGAAAATATTACAAACAACTGTATGCCAGCAAATTCGACAACTTGGACAAAATGGATAAATTCCTAGAGATACAGTCTTCCAAATCTAAATCAGGAAGAATCAGAGAATTCGAATAGACAGATTATACCCAATGAAATTGAAGCAGTAATCAAAACACTCTCAACAAACAAATAAGGCCTGAATCAGATGGCTTCAAAGATGAATTTTATCAAATATTCCCAGAAGGACTAACACCAATCTTTTTCAAACTAGATTAAAAAATCCAAGATAAGGGAAGACTCACAACCTCAATTTATGAGGCCAGCATTATCCTAATTCTAAAACCAGGTAAAGACACTACAAATAAAGAAATCTACAAGCCAATATTTCCAATAAACATAGATGCTAAAATCCTGAATACAATATTAGCAAACAGAATACAGTAATACATCAAAAAGATCATAAACCATAATCAAGTGAGATTCATTCCAGGAATGCAAGGTTGGTACAACATTTATAAATCAATAAATGTGATTATCCACATAAATAAAATGAAAAATAAAACCACATGATCATATCAATAGATGCAGAGAAAACATTTGATAAAATCCAGCACCCATTTATGAAAAAAAAATCAACAAAGTGGGAATAGAGGAAACATACCTAAACATTGTAAAGGCCATATATGACAACCCCACTACCAGCATCATACCAAATAGGCAAAAACTACATTTGTTCTTCAGATTTGGAATAAGAGAGAGATGTCCACCTTTACCTCTCTTATTCAACATAGTGCTAGAAGTCCTAGCCATAGCAATCAGACAAGAAGAAGAAATAAAAGGCATCAAAATTGGAAAAAGAAAGAAGTAAAACTGTGTTTATTTGCAGATAATATGATACTGTACATTTAGAACCCTAAGTTTCCACCAAGAAACTACTACAACTGATGAATGAATTCAGTAAAGTAGCAGGATCCAAAATTAATATCTAGAAATCAGTCACATTTTATATGCCAATAATGAACTATCAGAAAGGGATATTAAGAAAAAAGTCACATTCACAATTGCTACAGAAAAATAAAATACATAGGAGTAAACCTAACCAAAGATGTAAACTCTCTGTATTCATAAAATTATTAAGACACTGAAGAAAGAAATTGAAAAAGATACAAATAAGTGGAAACACATACCATGTTCATGGATAGGAAGAATTAATATCATTAAAATGTGTATACTACCCAAAACAATATATAGATTCAACACAGTTCCTATCAAGATTCCAATGACATATTTTGTAGAACTAGAGGCATGAAAACAAGGAACAGACTAACAGCAACCAGAGAGGGGAGGGTACTGGGATAAGGGTAGAATGAAAGGGAAGAACATGTATGAATGACCCATGGGCATGGACAACAGTAGGGCAATTGACTGTGGGAGCAGGGTGTGGGCTGGGTGGGGAAGAGTAAAGGGGGAAATATTGGGACAACTGCAGTGGAACAACAATAAACTATTTAATAAAAAATAAAAAAAAACTAGGACAAATATTTTAAAAATTTATATGGAGCCACAAAAGGCCCCACATAGCAACAGTGATCCTGAGAAAGAAGAACAAAGTTGGAAGAATCACACAACCTAATATCAAACGATTATAAGGCCATTGCCATCAAAATAGCATGATACGGGCATAAAAACAGACACATAGATCAAGGGAAGAGAATAGAGAATCCAGAAATAAACCCACACCTTTATATTCGATTGACATTTGACAGAGGAAGCAAGCACATACAATGGGATAAAGACAGTTTATTCAATAAAGGGTGTTGAGAACATTGGACAGATACATGTAAAAGAAAAATGAAACTAGACCACCTTCTTATGCCACACACAAGAAAAAATTAAAAAGGATTAAAGAGGTAAATGTTAGACTGAAAACCATAAAATTCCTAGAAGAAAACATAGGCAGTAAAATCTTGGACATTGCTCATAGCAATATTTTATCTTACATATCTCCTCAGGCAAGGGAAACAAAAGCAAAAAGTAAACAAATGGGACTACATCAAACTAAAAAGTTTTTGCACAACATAGTAAACCATCAACAAAATAAAAAGGCAACCCACTGAGTGGGAGAATATATTTGCCCTTATGTTTAATAGATAAGGGGTTCATATGCAAAATTTACAAAGAACTTATAAAACTCAACACCAAAAAAACAAATAATCCAATTAAAAAATGGGCAAAGGACCTGAATAGACACTTCCCCAAAGAAGACATACAGGTGGCCAATATACATATGAAAATATGCTCAATGTCAGTAATCATCAGAGAAATGCAAATTAAGACTACAATGAGATATCACCTCACACATGTCAGAATGTTTGTCATTAATAAAGCAACAAACAAGTATCAGTTATAATGTGGAGAAAGGGGAACCCTTTTGCACTGTTGGTGGGAATACAGATTGGTGCAGCCAATGTGGAAGGCAATATAGAGATACCTCAAAATATTAAAAATGGAACTGCCTATGACCCAGTGATTCCATTTCTGGGAGTTTATCTGAAGAAACCTAAAATACTATTTTGAATGACTATAAACAATCTTATGTTTATTGCAGCATCATTTACAAATGTCAAGATATGGAAGCAGCCCAAGTGTCCATCAGTAGATGAGTGGATAAAATGACTATGGGGCATTTACACAATGGAATACTACTCAGCCATAAAAAAGGAAATTTTTAGCCTTTGCATTAGCATGGATGGAGCTGGAGAACGTTATTCTAAGTGAAACCAGCCCGTCAGAGAATGACAAATACCATATTATTTCACTCATACGTGGAATCTAATGAACAAACTGAACTAATAAGGGAAATGGAGACAGACTCATAGAGAACAAGCTGACAGCTTTGAAGGTTGTGGTTAGGAAGTGGAGAGATCTAGCAAAAAGGAAAAAGAACTCTTGGACATAGACAACAGTGTGGTGATTGAAGGGGTGAGGAGATTGTAAGGGGGATAAATGGTAATGGAAAAAATTACAATAAAAAAATCCCACAGGAGTAAAGTAGAATAGATAATAGACCAAGGAAAAACATTATAAAAATCAATTCACTTTATTAGTGTGACCCCTTCATCCCACTATTACTGGTGTATTAAATTATGAATATTAAAGATTTTGACTTGTTGAATGAGGAAGCAAAAGCTGTCTATGGGTCTGCAGGTAGCTCCTCACATCCCAGGCCCCATTGTGGGGAATTAAGCACCCTGGGGTTGTTTTGATTGAAGGGGCAGTTTCAGTACACTTACACAAAGGAAATAAAGTCACAAGATTTATTACTACATGTTCCATAAATGGCAGGGGTGGAGGGGAGTGCACACTGAGCTGGAGGAAGGGTAGTCCTGTGTCCTGGGTTACAGGTAAGCAGGAGATTGCAGAGTAACAAGCACCCGTTACTCATAAATTGGTTGGGACTGAGGTCACTAACCTTTCACAGACTCATCTCTAAGTGGTTATTTTATAAAGTGCTCTGGGAGAAGCAAAGTAGAATTCGTGGCAAGAATACTAAGCTCAAGTCCTAATCTAAATATCCAGGCTCTGAGTACCTAGGCAGCAACTCAAAATAGCTGATGTGGAGACATTAGAAGATACTTAATTCTACATGTTAGAAGGAATGGAGTCTTCAGATTTCTGAAAAGCAACACTGTAAATATAGCAATGCTTTCAAAATTCTGAAGTAAAACAAATGCCAGCATAGAATTTAATGCCCAGGCAAACTGTCAATCAAGAATCAGAATAGGCCAAAAATATTTTTAAATTGATAAGATCTCAAATTATTAATGTACTGTACATTTCTTTTGCAGAAAGCTACTGGAAAAGATTGTTCATCAAAATGAGGGTATAAACTAGAAAATAATACATTATAAGATATAAGAAACAGGAGATGCAACATAAAAAAGAAACAAAGAGAACCACCAGGATGATGGGGCAGCAGGTAAAACTGTTGTGTACCAAATATAGAGAGTAACCAGTCCAGACTGAAGCAAGTTTAAGTTTGTGGCTAAAACAGCACAGGGCCCCATATCTACAGGCAACTTTTCCTCTAGAGTGAAGTGTTAGGCATACTGAAATTAAGGGATACTGAATTAGTCACTTTTATTGGTAATGTTCATCATGGTCATAGAGTATGGCTAAGCCTAAATGATAAGACAATAAAAATGTGTTCTTATTACAAATGTTTACAACAAAGTCTTGTGTCTCTGTTTTAATCAGTATCTTGGCAAGAGCTATCTTCCTGTAAACTACAATGCAGAAGAAAACACAAAGCTTCCTAAATAAAAGTAATTCTCCTCCATACAATACATGCTTGATTATATACACATGGAATACTTCTGAAGAATTCCTTATAAGCTTTGCCCCCAGGGAAACAAAGTGGGTGGCTGGAGAAGATAAGTTGACTGAAGACCTAATTTTCACAATTTACTTCTTTGATCCTCCAGCAAGTATACTATGTTCTTGTATTACCTTCTAAAGAAATTATTAAAATAAAATATATTCCCTACAAAATGTTATAAACACACATACTTTTTAGTCATCAATTTACTTGTAGGAATTTATCCAACAAGTAAACCTATATATGTGTAAGATGATCTGAGTAGGAAATTATTCATTGAAATATTGTTTGTAATACCAAAAGACTGGCAATAATACAAATAGATTATAGGGATATAGTAAAATAAATTAAAATACTATATGAAAGAAATAAGACCAAACTTATAAGTAATCTCAGTAAATGTTAATGAATTAAACACTAATTTCCAACAAACATATGACAAGATGCTCAATGACAGTAATCATTGGGGAAATATAGAATGAAATATTAATGAGAGACATTTTTATATGCATTAGGTTAACAAAGTCTGACAAAGGAAAACTGCAACTCTCAATCTTTTGTCAGAATCTATATAGCCCCATATTTCCAAGCAGGATATCTACCACTCTTCAAGTGAGTTGTCAAAAATGCCCCACTTATCCTCCCATTTATCTCCCCAAACCATCTGATGGTCACTCCTTCAAGAAACCACCCTGGTATATATGCAAGGAACCATCCTCACTCTGTTCCCTATGGCCACATTGTGGGGTATCATCAAGCTCTGACTCTCAGACAGCCCAGAATCCCTATCCCTACTGTCTAGTCTATTTTCTTGATCCTCTGATATGAGAGCTTTTAGTTTCTCCTCATCTTTTTCATTAGTGAAATCTATTGAAAATTAGATTTTCACTAATTAGTGCAATAGCGTTTTGTCCACTAAGGTTTTGGGTTTTATCTGTGCACCTTCAAAATGTGCTCTCCTATGACTGTGATTCCGTACTTCATGCTTACTGCAGCATGATAATAGGATGAGCAGACAACGTGATTTGTGGGAGATGAAGTAAGAAAGAGAAAGAGAGATATAACACTCATTGAACATTAACCAAAATACTGAGACTATATACAATTTATTTTTTTAAGGATTTCATTTATTTATTTTTAGACAGAGGGGAAGGGAGGGAAACAGAGAAGGACAGAAACAGCAATGTGTGGTTGCCTCTCACATGGCCCTCAATGGGGACCTGGCCCGCAACCCAGGCATGCGCCCTGACTGGGAATTGAACCAGGACCCTTTGGTTCCCAGCCCGCGCTCAATCCACCAAGCTACACCAGCCAGGGCTAAAATTTATTTTTTTAATTCTTAAGATAACTTTGCGAGGAGACAATACTATTTTCCCGTTTTACAGATGAGGAAACTGGTTCAGGTCTTTTCTTTTTCTTTTTTTTTTTTAAATTGTGTGTGTGTGTGTGTGTGTGTGTGTGTTTTGTGAAGAAACCAAGGAGGGTTCTAAGAAAAGGCAATAACTTAGCATTTCAAGAGATAGTGCTTAAAAACCAGTTAACACCTTTGTGGTTAAATATGATCTACTTAACCTGACCCCCAATCCTACCCTTCTCACCTTCATAACCTTTTGTCTTCCAGTTCTTTCCATCCTAGAATCACCCATAAGCCCTGGCCGTCCTGGTTTCCTCACACACTCCAGAGATGCTCCTTTCTCAGGACATTGACACTTGCTGCTTCCCCTGCTTGGAATGCCTTTCCTCCCAGTCTGGCTCCCTCACCTCCTTCAGGTCCTTGCTCAAACATCTCAATGTAACTCACTCAACGTAACTTGCAGCTGCCCATCACAGCCCCCCATGCCCTTCTTGACCCTTTTTCTCACTGCACTTAGCACCATGTGATAGACTTAAATGGTTTATTTATTTTTGTACTCTGTCTTCCCCATTCAAACATAAATACCGGAGTGCAGAGACTTTTGTCTGATTGTTTACTCCCCATGCCTACACCATCTCCAGTCACACAGTAAATGTGCAATTAATACTTACCAGATGAAATGGAATAAATGAATAAAGTTTAGGAAAAGTTGAGTTAGACCAAGTTAACTAGATTTTTAACTGCAGGAGAAAAAGCCATTGGTATTTCAGTGGGTATCTTCAATCACCAAGAATAAGAATCTATCATGCACAATTTCCCAAACTTATGTGAATGTATAACCCTGTTTACATGGAAGAGATGCTTGTGCTTCAATGGAAATTGAATTATAAGAACAGGTTTTGATGAGAAGATAAATGGGGAGGACACTAGAATCCAGTGTGTCTTAATTGAGAGAGAGAGATCTTACTCATTCATTCATTTATTTGTTCAGAAAATATGTATCAAGTACATATGACAGGCCACAAATCCTCTCAGACATAGGGCAAGGCGGAGACTGAAAGCAGCTGGGGTCCCAGCTCCCACAGAGCTCGCATCCTCCACTAGCCTCTCTGCCTTTGATGACTGCGTTTAATCATATAAAATCTCAAAGCAAGAATGTTCCAACACTGTGTTACTGCCGTTTTAAGACTTTTCTTTCTGATTTGAAAAAAGCAGAAATATAATTAACCCCTAGATGAAAAAGTCACATGTAAATTTGTGAATTAACACAAGGTATGGATTTCCCACTTCTCTGATTTCATCCCTTCGAGATATGAACCATAATCAATATCCTGGCATCCACAATGTGTGACTGAGGAATCCCAGATGACTGCCACCAACAGAACTTCACTCTTTTATCATACCTTCCTCTGCAGCAAGGGAGATGATCTTGATGCAGAAGGAAGGGGCTGGCTTAAATACTAATCGATGGGAAGTTGCTTTAGCATTTCTAGTAGCATAAATAAATAAATAAATAAATAAATAAATAAATAAATAAATAAATGGTTTTATCTTTTAAAAGGGTCCTGTCTTACTGATAAATAGAACAGGGCAACAACATGTTATGTAATGAGTTATTGTGCAAAATCTCACTATGAAAATTACTTCTTATGGCAACAGGCAGATGTCACCCCTGAAACCAGCAGCCTGATAGATTGTTTCAATTATCTAATTTTCACAATGAATGAACCCTGTTTATAGGAAATCCATAGGTGACGGCTCTGGTAAATGGTGGCTGTGACATGTTGAGAGCCAATAGATTTACATCCCTGTCAAATTTCAGGATTGTAGTTTTCTGTAAATATACACAGAATTAAAGGAGAGCAGGAGGAAGAAAAGAACTCATAAAACTTCCCCTTCTGTCTTAGCTCCTGAGATGGGCCCTTTCTTTCCAAATTGCTTTCTCTGTCCAGTTCAGACCCTGTTGCATGGAAGCGTGGACCCTCCCGTGGTGCATCACCCACCTACATCTTCCTCCTTTCACTGCGCCCCTTATAGTGCTTCGGAGGTGGTATGTGTATGGCCAGCAAATGCCTCCAGGAACTCCTTGGCATTATAGAAAGTACTATTTCACAAAATAAGTTTCATATCAAATGTATGGTAACATTATGTATAAAGCTCTCTACTAAACAAAAAATTCAATTACCCTACATTTTAATAATACTTTTTATTTTTGTCTTCTTCCAACATTTTTAGGCCAGCTGTCTAGAGCATTTCTAGGGAGGCCTAAGGGATAGCATTACTTTGCTGCCCCACCCAGATAGATGTCCTTAGTTTTGATTAAACCAAGAAGGAGGCAGGCCTTGTGATTGGTATATTCTCATACTCCAATTTTTCCTCCAGGTGTTTGTACCTCACCAACATAATCCTACTTCACCACTTTCCACCTCTCCTATACCAAACACAGTCATATGGCTCTGGATTTATCTCCCTTCTTCCCATCCTACTTTCTATCTCCTATTCCCACCAACCCCAACATATTCTATTTGTGGTTTTTTTAGGAGGACGATATAAACCAAGATGTCTACCAAGAAACTTGACTTTCTCCAAAGCGTGGATTTTTATGGTAAAATTACAGGCACCAAGAGCATTTTTTGTGTTGTGCTAATGGTGGATTTCTTTTCTTAAACTACTGAGGGTAAGGCATGACCTTGGCACCAAAACAGTCACACTGTGTGCCATTATCCTCTCCAAATAAACATGGTCCTTAGTATGACTCTCAGTGCTGAAGAAAACTGACACCCACCCATCTTACACATTCTCTTAGATTCCCCATGCCTTCAGAGTCTGATTACAGTGAAAATTTTCCATTCCCTGCACTGACTTCCCCCTAATAGCCATATCTCCTTTTCCATGCAGATTAAAAAATAGAGAAGAGAAATAATTTGACTTAATATTTGATTTAATTGTAATCTCTTTCCTTTTCTGGTGGTGTACGCATTGATTGCATTGGTTTGTTTTCAAAGTGATGCTGCTGAATCCCAAAAATGAAGAGGGACTGGGGCATTCAGGTATGCATCACTTTAATGACTTGTTTGGAAAAGTTTAGTTTACAAAACCAAGCTCAGAAATGATTTTCTTTTTAATAAACTGAAAGGGCACATTTAAAAAAATGTTTTCCCAAGTCTGCTGTCTGTTGCACACTATAGGCACCTTCAGAAAATCTAGAGCCATATTTTTCACCCAAAGTCTCTGGTGACAGATAAAAGAAGCTACAATCATCAATGTTTTAAGTTCTAGACTTGTGAGAGTTTGTGATCAGCCTCTTTTCAATCCTTGTTCAGAGACCATCTGTCTTCAGTTCAACAGTTTAAACACTAATGACTAAACGCGTAAACATTTATTTTGTAAATTGGCAGAAGGGAAGGCAGAAGCAGGCTGAACCTTTCGCTAATATTTTGTTTACAGTGATAGAAAAATGCCGTCAGATGAATTAGAGCCAGAGAGATTTTTAAAACAGGCACATAACATTTATTGAGTGGCTGAACATTGTTTTGTTTTAAAAAATGAAAAAGGTATTAAAATAACATCCTTGCTCTGTATCATTGCCCTTTACCTCATGAAGCATTAAAGTGATGATAAAATCTTTGCAACAAAGTCAGTATATTTGGTATCATAAGTGTTAAATATACTGTAGCATTTGCAAGATACTTTGGGAGTCAGTGTAGGTGGGCTCTTCCAGAAGGTCATCTTTAAGTGAGAAGCGTGGAGAGTCAAGGGTAGAACAATTTAAGCTTTCACAAAACCTGGAAGCAGAACTAAAATTTCTGACACTCCTATTCCAGTATGGATTTTTTTTCCCAACACATCCAGGCTATTCTCAGACACCAGCAGGGTGTACTGGAAATAAACTCAACTTTCATGCCATCTACCCAAGGACAGCATCATCTTCCATGGCTGAAGTGCTCAGCCCCACAAGGCTGCCCTGCATTTCCAATGCCAGGAGCAAGCCTGGATTGTTACCTGTGCTCTGACAGACTGGCTATAAATTAAACATTCTCATGACTCCCTCTTTGAGTTCCATTAATTTGCTAGAGAGGCTGGCAGAACTCAAGAGAAACATTTTACGTACTCTCTAGCTTACCAATTTATTACAAATGTTATTAAAGGATACAAATCAACCTGATGAACAGATACATAGAGCAAGTTCCTGAACAAAGAGCTTCTGTCCCCTGGAGTTTGGGGCCTGGCACAGTAGTACTTGGAAGCACTCTGGTTCCTGAAACTGGAAAGTCTTTGAAACCCTCCATTTGGGTTTTTCTGGAGGCTTCACTGCATAGTTATGATTGATTAAATAATTGGCCAGTGGTGATTGATTCAACCTCCAGCCCCTATCTCAGGAAACTAGGGGGTGGAAATGAAAGTTGCAACCCTCTTTTCGTGGTTGGTTTCCTAGCAACTAGCCTCCATCCTTAGGTGCTTTCCAAAAGTCACCTCATTATCATAAACCCAGGTGTGATGAGAAGGGGCTTGTAATTAATAACAAGACACCCATTTAATCTGCATGTCTCTTAAATATTTGCTGGGATTGACAAGAGAACAAATATAAAAGACACTACCATCACTTGCTTTTTTCTTTTCCTACAAAATGAGTGTAGAAAATTACTTTTTTCCAAATGATTTTCATTGTATTTTTCCATTGCCATTTAACCCCCTTATACCCTGTACCCCCTGCAATCACCACCTTGGCGTACAGGACCATGAGTCCTTTTACCTTTTTGCTCAATACCTGTACCCCTTAAACACACCCCCATAGCTGTCATCCTTCTCTCTATCTATGAGTCTGTCTCTATTTTGCTTGTTACTTCAGTTTGCTCATTAGATTCCACATGTAAGTGAAATTATGTGATATTTGTTTGTTTGTTTTTTCTGGCTGGTTTATTTCACTTAGCATGATGTTCCCTGGGTCTATCTATGCTGTCACAAAGATTAAATTTTTCTTTTTTATGGCCAAGTAGTATTCCATTGTGAAAATGTCCCATAATTGTTTCTCACCTATTAATGGGCACTTGGGTTGCTTCCATATCTTGGCCATTGTAAATAATACTGCAATAAACATAGAGGTACTTATGTTCTTTGTATTAGTGTTGGGGTTTCTTCAGATAAATTTCCAGAAGTGGGATTGTTGGGTCAAAGACAGATCCATTTATAATTTTTTGAGGTATGAGCCAGAAGAAGCAAGCATATACAATGGGTTAAAGATAGTTTATTCAATAAATGGTGTTGGGAAAATTGGACAGTTTCATGCAAAAAAAATGAAAGTAGATCACTTTCTTAAACCACACACAAGAATATATTCAAAGTGGATTAAAGACTTCAATATTAGACCTGAAACCGTAAAAATCCTAGAAGAAAACATAGGCAGTAAAAGCTTGGGCATTTCTCATAGCAATATTTTTACTGATATACCTCCTAAGGCAAGAGAGACAAAAGAAAAATAAATAAATGGGACTACATCAAACTAAAAAGGTTTTGCACAGTAAAGGAAACCATTGAAAAAATAAAAAGACAATGCATGGAATGGGAGGACATACTTGATGATACATCTAATAAGGGATTAATACCCAAAATTTATAAAGTACTTACAAAACTCAACACCAAAAAACCACAAACAATCCAATTAAAAAATGGGCAAAGAACCTGAATAGACACTTCTCCAAAGAGGACATACAGATGCCAATAGACATATGAAAAGATGCTCAGTGTCACTAATCATCAGAGAAATACAAATTAAAACCACAGTGATATATCACCTCATCCCTGCTGGAATGGCCATCATTAATAAATCAACAAACAAGTGTGGGTAAGAATGTGGAGAAAGGGGAACCCTTTTGCGCTATTGGTGGGAATGCAGATTGTTGCAAACACCGTGGAAAGCAGTATGGAGATACTTCCCATGCTCTTATCACTCAGAAAATTCCAAGGGTTTTGGAAGCTGTGAGCCAGGAACTGTGAACAAAGACCAACATATGTGAGAAATATATATTTCTTATTTCTCATATATAAATCATAATATCACAAGGACTTTGTGAAAAATTACGTCTGACTTTTAGCAGCAGTAGAGGTAAGAGGGGTGTTAGATGAACATACAGTTGATACATCCATCGTTCTTCTATTTATACTTTTATTCCCAAATGTAGCATTTACATTCTTAAGTTTCATGACTTTAAAGAATTCCAAAAGCCTGAATTATTTTTTTTTAAGATTGTATTTATTTATTTCCAGAGAGAGGAGAAGGGAGGGAGAAAGAGCAATGTATGTTGCCTCTCACATGGCCCTCACTGGGGACCCAGCCTTCAACCCAGGCATGTGCCCCGACCGGGAATCGAACCGGGACCCTCTGGTTCCCAGCCCACGCTCAATCCACCGAGCTACACCAGCCAGGCCAAAAGCCTGACTTCTTATGCATTTCAACAATCATAATATTTGTCATGCATATTAGTTCATAAATATTTCTACTTAGACTTCATACTTGCATAAGATAAGATAAGTTGAATGAGGCTTGGGCTGACTCTAGGGGTGCTCTGTATGAAGAGTTACAGCTATTCCTCAGAAGGGTCTATCATGATGCTACCACTTGAAATGTATAAGATTTCTTAACAATTTTTTATTGTTGTTCAAGTACAGTTGTCTCCATTTCCCACCACCACTCCCCCCACACCCCAGCCATCCCCACCTCCACCCTCCATCCTATCCCTCTTTGGTTTTGTCTGTGTGTCCTTTATACATGTTCTTGACAACTCTTTGAAGGCTTCTATTTAAACAGGCTTTAAGCAAAAATGCAGACCACCAAGGAGGGAAAAATCATAAATCACATTTTGAGAGAGGGTTTGGCTTGGATCAAGACGGAAAGCAGACGTGCAGCAGGGAGTGTGCAGGCAGCATCCACCCAGGCCAGCACGAAGGGCCAGTCAGCAAAAGACCCAACAAGGCTGTCCAGTGTAATCTAAGGGCCGTCACCAGTCATCTCATCCAGCGGTTTTAGAACTAAGGGTAGGTAACAGGACTCGACATGAAAAGCCAGTTTTGTATTCAATAAATATTTATAGCACCTCTTATGTGTCAGGTACCTTGTGTTAGGTGCCTTGCGTTAGGTGCTAAGGATATAGTGGTGTATAAGACAGAGTTGGTTCTTGCTTTATTGTGTTTATAATCCAGTGGGAAGGCAGAGTTTTCAAAAAATCATCACACATATAAACTATACACTAATAAGCAGCCTTACTTTCAAGTGCTACGAAGGGAAAATACAAGACATGGTTTGG